>CAKAJE020002067.1:0-109357 GCA_916610135.2 Macropis europaea
CGCCCTACCCTAGAAGTTTAATAGTGCATTTCACTCGTCATTTCATGCGCTTTGAGATGACGCTTAACCCAATACGCTATCTGAAATAGGAGCGACGTAAATTGAATAAATGTGATAGAATTTCCGTGAGTCCTTATATTAACCTTAATGTGAAATGATCTAATCGGGTCTCTGTTCGACCTACCATAGAAGTTTAATAGTGCATTTTACTCGCCATTTCATGCGCTTTGAGATGCCGCATTGCCCAATACGCTATCTGAAATAGGAGCGACGTAAATTGAACAAATGTGACAGAATTTCCGTGAATCCTTATATTAACCTTAATGTAAAATGATCTAATCGGGTCTCTGTTCGCCCTACCATAGAAGTCTAATGGTGCATTTCACTCGCCATTTCATGCGCTTTGTGATGCCGCTTAGCCCAATACGCTATCTGAAATAGGAGCGACGTAAGTTGAACAAATGTGATAGAATTTCGCTGAATTCTTTTATTAATCATAATGTAAAATGATCTGATCGGGTCTCTGTTCGCCCTAGCCTAGAAGTTTAATAGTGCATTTTATTCGCCACTTCATGCGCTTTGAGATGCCGCTTAGCCCAATACGCTGTCTGGAATAGGAGCGACGTAAATTGAACAAATGTGAGAGAATTCCCGTGAATTCTTATATTAACCTTAATGTAAAATGATGCAATCGGGTCTCTGTTCGCCCTACTATAGAAGTCTAATAGTGCGTTTCACTCGCCATTTCATGTGCTTTGAGATGCCGCTTAGCCCAATACGCTATCTGAAATAGGAGCGACGTAAGTTGAACAAATGTGATAGAATTTCACTGAATTCTTAAATTAACCATAATATAAAATGATCTAATCGGGTCTCTGATTGCCCTCTCATAGAATTTTAATAGTGCATTTTACTCGCCATTCCACGCGCTTTAAGATGCCGCCTAGCCCAGTACGCTATCTGAAATAGGAGCGACGTAAATTGAGCAAATGTGATAGAATTTCGCTGAATTCTTAAATTAACCATAATATAAAATGATCTAATCGGGTCTCTGTTTGCCCTACCGTAGAAGTTTAATAGTGCATTTTACTCGCCATTGCATGTGCTTTGAGATGCCGCTAAGTCCAATAAGCTATCTGTAATAGGAGCAACGTAAATTTTACAAATGTGATAGAATTTCGTTGAATTCTTATATTAACCAAAATATAAAATGATCTAATCGGGTCTCTGATTGCCCTATCATCGAAGTTTAATAGTGCATTTTACTCGCCATTCGACGCGCTTTAAGATGCCGGCTAGCCCGGTACGCTGTCTGAAATAGAAGCGACGTAAATTGAACAAGTGTGATAGAATCTCGCTGAATACTTATATTAACCTTAATGTAAAATGATGTAATCGGGTCTCTGTTCGCCCTACCCTAGAAGTTTAATAGTGCATTTCACTCGTCATTTCATGCGCTTTGAGATGACGCTTAACCCAATACGCTATCTGAAATAGGAGCGACGTAAGTTGAACAAATGTGACAGAATTACGCTGCATTCTTATATTCACCTTAATGTAAAATGATCTCTTCGGGTCTCTGTTCGCCCTACCCAAGAAGTATAATAGTGCATTTCACTCGTCATTTCATGCGCTTTGAGATGCCGCCTAGCCCAATACGCTATCTGAAATAGTAGCGACGTAAATTGAACAAATGTGATAAAATTTCGCAGAATCCTTATGTTAACCAAAGTATAAAATGATCTAATCTGGTCTCTGTTCGCCCTAGCCTAGAAGTGGAATAGTGCATTTTGTTCGCCATTTCATGCGCTTTGTGATGCCGCTTAGCCCAATACGCTATGTGAAATAGGAGCGACGTAAATTGAACAAATGTGATAGAATTTCCCTGAAATTTTATATTAACCAAAATATAAAATGATCTAATCGGGTCTCTGATTGCTCTATCATAGAAGTTTAGTAGTGCATTTTACTCGCCCTTCCACGCGCTTTAAGATGCCGCCTAGCCCAGTACGCTATCTGAAATAGGAGCGACGTAAATTGAGCAAATGTGATAGAATTTCGCTGAATTCTTAAATTAACTATAATATAAAATGATCTAATCGGGTCACTGATTGCCCTACCCTAGAAGTTTAATAGTGCATTTTACTCGCCATTTCATGCGCTTTGAGATGCCGCTTAGCCCAATACGCTATCTGAAATATGAGCTACGAAAGTTGAACAAATGTGACAGAATTACGCTGCATTCTTATATTCACCTTAATGTAAAATGATCTAATCGGGTCTCTGTTCGCCCTAGCCTAGAAGTTTAATAGTGCATTTTACTGGCCATTTCATGCGCTTTGAGATGCCGCTTAGCCCAATACGCTATCTGAAATAGGAGCGACGTAAATTGAACAAATGTGACAGAATTTTGCTGAATTCTTAAATTAACCACAATATAAAATGATCTAATCGGGTCTCTGTTCGCCCTAGCCTAGAAGTTTAATAGCGCATTTTATTCGCCATTTCATGCGCCTTGAGATGCCGCTTAGCCCAATACGCTATCTGAAATAGGAGCGACGTAAATTGAACGAATGTGATAGAATTTCCCTGAAATCTTATATTAAACAAAATATACAATGATCTAATCGGGTCTCTGATTGCCCTATCATTGAAGTTCAGCAGTGCATTTTACTCGCCATTCCACGCGCTTTAAGATGCCGCCTAGCCCAGTAGGCTATCTAAATTAGGAGCGACGTAAGTTGAACAAATGTGATAGAATTACGCTGAATTCTTATATTAACCGTAATATAAAATGTTCTAATCGGGTCTCTGTTTGCCCTACCCTAGTAGTTTAATTGTGCACTTCACTCGTCATTTCATGCGCTTTGAGAAGCCGCTTCGCCCAATAAGCTATTTGAAATAGGAGCGACGTAAATTGAACAAATGTGATAGAATTTCGCTGAATTCTTAAAGTAACCTTAATATAAAATGATCTAATCGGGTCTCTGGTTTCCCTACCATAGAAGTTTAATAGTGCATTTTACTCGCCATTCCACGCGCCTTAAGATGCCGTCTAGCACAGTACGCTATTTGAAATAGGAGCGACGTAAATTGAACAAATGTGATAGAATTTCGCTGAATTCTTAAAGTAACCTTAATATAAAATGATCTAATCGGGTCTCTGTTTGCCCTACCCTAGAAGTTTAATAGTGCATTTCACTCGTCATTTCATGCGCTTTGAGATGCCGCTAAGCACAATAAGCTATCTGGAATAGCAGCGACGTAAATTGAACAAATGTGAAAGAATTACGCCGCATTCTTATATTAACCGTAATATAAAATGATCTAATCGGGTCTCTGTTTGCCTTATCCTAGACGTTTAATAGTGCATTTTACTGGCCATTTCATGCGCTTTGAGATGCCGCTTAGCCCAATACGCTATCTGAAATAGGAGCGACGTAAATTGAACAAATGTGATAGAATTTTGCTGAATTCTTAAATTAACCACAATATAAAATGATCTAATCGGGTTTCTGTTTGCCCTACCCTAGTAGTTTAATTGTGCATTTTACTCGCCATTTCATGCGCTTTTCGATGCCGCTTATCCCAATACGCTATCTGAAATAGGAGCGACGTACGTTGAACAAATGTGATAGAATTTCTCTGAATTCTTTTAAGAACCATAATGTAAAATGATCTAATCGGGTCTCTGTTCGCCCTAGCCTAGAAGTTTAATAGCGCATTTTATTCGCCATTTCATGCGCCTTGAGATGCCGCTTAGCCCAATACGCTATCTGAAATAGGAGCGACGTAAATTGAACAAGTGTGATAGAATTTCCCTGAAATCTTATATTAAACAAAATATACAATGATCTAATCGGGTCTCTGATTGCCCTATCATAGAAGTTTAGCAGTGCATTTTACTCGCCATTCCACGCGCATTAAGATGCCGCCTAGCCCAGTACGCTATCTAAATTAGGAGCGACGTAAGTTGAACAAATGTGATAGAATTTCGCTCGATTCTTAAATTAACCATAACATGAAATGATCTAATCGGGTCTCTGTTTGCCCTACCCTAGAAGTTTAATAGTGCATTTTACTCGCCATTTCTTGCGCTTTGAGATGACGCTTAACCCAATACGCTATGTGATATAGGAGCGACGTAAGTTGAACAAATGTGACAGAATTACGCTGCATTCTTATATTCACCTTAATGTAAAATGATCTAATCGGGTCTCTGTTCGCCCTAGCCTAGAAGTTTAATAGTGCATTTCACTCGTCATTTCATGCGCTTTGAGATGCCGCTGAGCCCAATAAGCTATCTGTAATAGGAGCGACGTAAATTGAACAAATGTGATAGAATTTCCCTGAAATCTTATATTAAACAAAATATAAAATGATCTAATCGGGTCTCTGATTGTCCTATCATAGAAGTTTAACAGTGCATTTCACTCGTCATTTCATGCGCTTTGACATGCAGCTTAGCCCAATAAGCTATCTGAAATAGGAGCGACGTAAATTGAACAAATGTGATAGAATTTCGTTGAATTCTTATATTAACCAAAATATAAAATGATCTAATAGGGTCTCTGATTGCCCTATCATAGAAGTTTAATAGTGCATTTTACTCGCCATTTCATGCGCCTTCAGATGCCGCTTAGCCCAATAAGCTATCTGAAATAGGAGCGACGTAAGTTGAACAAATGTGATAGAATTTCCCTGAAATCTTATATTAAACAAAATATAAAATGATCTAATCGGGTCTCTGATTGTCCTATCATAGAAGTTTAACAGTGCATTTCACTCGTAATTTCATGCGCTTTGACATGCCGCTTAGCCCAATAAGCTATCTGAAATAGGAGCGACGTAAATTGAACAAATGTGATAGAATTTCCGTGAATTCTTATATTAACCTTAATGTAAAATGATCTAATCGGGTCTCTGTTCGCCCTAGCCTAGAAGTTTAACAGTGCATTTTAGTCGCCATTTCATGCGCTTTGAGATCCCGCTTAGCCCAATACGCTATCTGAAATAGGAGCGACGCAAATTGAACAAGTGTGATAGAATTTCCCTGAAATCTTATATTAATCAAAATATAAAATGATCTAATCGGGTCTCTGATTGCCCTATCATAGAAGATTAGTAGTGCATTTTACTCGCCATTCCACGCGCTTTAAGATGCCGCCTAGCCCAGTACGCTGTCTGAAATAGAAGCGACGTAAATTGAACAAGTGTGATAGAATCTCGCTGAATACTTATATTAACCTTAATGTAAAATGATGTAATCGGGTCTCTGTTCGCCCTACCCTAGAAGTTTAATAGTGCATTTCACTCGTCATTTCATGCGCTTTGAGATGACGCTAAACCCAATACGCTATCTGAAATAGGAGCGACGTAAATTGAATAAATGTGATAGAATTTCCGTGAGTCCTTATATTAACCTTAATGTGAAATGATCTAATCGGGTCTCTGTTCGACCTACCATAGAAGTTTAATAGTGCATTTTACTCGCCACTTCATGCGCTTTGAGATGCCGCTTAGCCCAATACGCTGTCTGGAATAGGAGCGACGTAAATTGAACAAATGTGAGAGAATTCCCGTGAATTCTTATATTAACCTTAATGTAAAATGACGCAATCGGGTCTCTGTTCGCCCTACCATAGAAGTCTAATAGTGCGTTTCACTCGCCATTTCATGCGCTTTGAGATGCCGCTTAGCCCAATACGCTATCTGAAATAGGAGCGACGTAAGTTGAACAAATGTGATAGAATTTCACTGAATTCTTAAATTAACCATAATATAAAATGATCTAATCGGGTCTCTGATTGCCCTCTCATAGAATTTTAATAGTGCATTTTACTCGCCATTCCACGCGCTTTAAGATGCCGCCTAGCCCAGTACGCTATCTGAAATAGGAGCGACGTAAATTGAGCAAATGTGATAGAATTTCGCTGAATTCTTAAATTAACCATAATATAAAATGATCTAATCGGGTCTCTGTTTGCCCTACCGTAGAAGTTTAATAGTGCATTTTACTCGCCATTGCATGTGCTTTGAGATGCCGCTAAGCCCAATAAGCTATCTGTAATAGGAGCAACGTAAATTTTACAAATGTGATAGAATTTCGTTGAATTCTTATATTAACCAAAATATAAAATGATCTAATCGGGTCTCTGATTGCCCTATCATCGAAGTTTAATAGTGCATTTTACTCGCCATTCGACGCGCTTTAAGATGCCGGCTAGCCCGGTACGCTGTCTGAAATAGAAGCGACGTAAATTGAACAAGTGTGATAGAATCTCGCTGAATACTTATATTAACCTTAATGTAAAATGATGTAATCGGGTCTCTGTTCGCCCTACCCTAGAAGTTTAATAGTGCATTTCACTCGTCATTTCATGCGCTTTGAGATGACGCTTAACCCAATACGCTATCTGAAATAGGAGCGACGTAAGTTGAACAAATGTGACAGAATTACGCTGCATTCTTATATTCACCTTAATGTAAAATGATCTCTTCGGGTCTCTGTTCGCCCTACCCAAGAAGTATAATAGTGCATTTCACTCGTCATTTCATGCGCTTTGAGATGCCGCCTAGCCCAATACGCTATCTGAAATAGTAGCGACGTAAATTGAACAAATGTGATAAAATTTCGCAGAATCCTTATGTTAACCAAAGTATAAAATGATCTAATCTGGTCTCTGTTCGCCCTAGCCTAGAAGTGGAATAGTGCATTTTGTTCGCCATTTCATGCGCTTTGTGATGCCGCTTAGCCCAATACGCTATGTGAAATAGGAGCGACGTAAATTGAACAAATGTGATAGAATTTCCCTGAAATTTTATATTAAACAAAATATAAAATGATCTAATCGGGTCTCTGATTGCTCTATCATAGAAGTTTAGTAGTGCATTTTACTCGCCCTTCCACGCGCTTTAAGATGCCGCCTAGCCCAGTACGCTATCTGAAATAGGAGCGACGTAAATTGAGCAAATGTGATAGAATTTCGCTGAATTCTTAAATTAACTATAATATAAAATGATCTAATCGGGTCACTGATTGCCCTACCCTAGAAGTTTAATAGTGCATTTTACTCGCCATTTCATGCGCTTTGAGATGCCGCTTAGCCCAATACGCTATCTGAAATATGAGCTACGAAAGTTGAACAAATGTGACAGAATTACGCTGCATTCTTATATTCACCTTAATGTAAAATGATCTAATCGGGTCTCTGTTCGCCCTAGCCTAGAAGTTTAATAGTGCATTTTACTGGCCATTTCATGCGCTTTGAGATGCCGCTTAGCCCAATACGCTATCTGAAATAGGAGCGACGTAAATTGAACAAATGTGACAGAATTTTGCTGAATTCTTAAATTAACCACAATATAAAATGATCTAATCGGGTTTCAGTTTGCCCTACCCTAGTAGTTTAATTGTGCATTTTACTCGCCATTTCATGCGCTTTGAGAGGCCGCTTCGCCCAATACGCTATCTGAAATAGGAGCGACGTAAATTAAACAAATGTGATAGAATTTCCCTGAAATCTTATATTAAACAAAATATAAAATGATCTAATCGGGTCTCTGATTGCCCTATCATAGAAGTTTAGCAGTGCATTTTACTCGCCATTCCACGCGCATTAAGATGCCGCCTAGCCCAGTACGCTATCTAAATTAGGAGCGACGTAAGTTGAACAAATGTGATAGAATTTCGCTCGATTCTTAAATTAACCATAACATGAAATGATCTAATCGGGTCTCTGTTTGCCCTACCCTAGAAGTTTAATAGTGCATTTTACTCGCCATTTCTTGCGCTTTGAGATGACGCTTAACCCAATACGCTATGTGATATAGGAGCGACGTAAGTTGAACAAATGTGACAGAATTACGCTGCATTCTTATATTCACCTTAATGTAAAATGATCTAATCGGGTCTCTGTTCGCCCTAGCCTAGAAGTTTAATAGTGCATTTCACTCGTCATTTCATGCGCTTTGAGATGCCGCTGAGCCCAATAAGCTATCTGTAATAGGAGCGACGTAAATTGAACAAATGTGATAGAATTTCGCTGAATTCTTAAATTAACCATAATATAAAATGACCTAATCGGGTCTCTGTTTGCCCTACCCTAGAAGTTTAATAGTGCATTTCACACGTCAGTTCATGCGCTTTGAGATGCCGCTAAGCCCAATAAGCTATCTGTAATAGAAGCGACGTAAATTGAACAAATGTGATAGAATTTCGTTGAATTCTTATATTAACCAAAATATAAAATGATCTAATCGGGTCTCTGATTGCCCTATCATAGAAGTTTAATAGTGCATTTTACTCGCCATTTCATGCGCCTTCAGATGCCGCTTAGCCCAATAAGCTATCTGAAATAGGAGCGACGTAAGTTGAACAAATGTGATAGAATTTCCCTGAAATCTTATATTAAACAAAATATAAAATGATCTAATCGGGTCTCTGATTGTCCTATCATAGAAGTTTAACAGTGCATTTCACTCGTCATTTCATGCGCTTTGACATGCCGCTTAGCCCAATAAGCTATCTGAAATGGGAGCGACGTAAATTGAACAAATGTGATAGAATTTCCGTGAATTCTTATATTAACCAAAATATAAAATGATCTAATCGGGTCTCTGATTGCCCTATCATAGAAGTTTAGCGGTGCATATTACTCGCCATTCCACGCGCTTTAAGATGCCGCCTAGCCCAATACGCTATCTGAAATAGGAGCGACGTAAGTTGAACAAATGTGATAGAATTTCACTGAATTCTTAAATTAACCATAATATAAAATGATCTAATCGGGTCTCTGTTTGCCCTACCGTAGAAGTTTAATAGTGCATTTTACTCGCCATTGCATGTGCTTTGAGATGCCGCTTATCCCAATACGCTATCTGAAATAGGAGCGACGTACGTTGAACAAATGTGATAGAATTTCGCTGAATTCTTTTAAGAACCATAATGTAAAATGATCTAATCGGGTCTCTGTTCGCCCTAGCCTAGAAGTTTAATAGCGCATTTTATTCGCCATTTCATGCGCCTTGAGATGCCGCTTAGCCCAATACGCTATCTGAAATAGGAGCGACGTAAATTGAACAAATGTGATAGAATTTCCCTGAAATCTTATATTAAACAAAATATACAATGATCTAATCGTGTCTCTGATTGCCCTATCATAGAAGTTTAGCAGTGCATTTTACTCGCCATTCCACGCGCTTTAAGATGCCGCCTAGCCCAGTACGCTATCTAAATTAGGAGCGACGTAAGTTGAACAAATGTGATAGAATTACGCTGAATTCTTATATTAACCGTAATATAAAATGATCTAATCGGGTCTCTGTTTGCCCTACCCTAGTAGTTTAATTGTGCACTTCACTCGTCATTTCATGCGCTTTGAGAAGCCGCTTCGCCCAATAAGCTATTTGAAATAGGAGCGACGTAAATTGAACAAATGTGATAGAATTTCGCTGAATTCTTAAAGTAACCTTAATATAAAATGATCTAATCGGGTCTCTGGTTTCCCTACCATAGAAGTTTAATAGTGCATTTTACTCGCCATTCCACGCGCCTTAAGATGCCGTCTAGCACAGTACGCTATTTGAAATAGGAGCGACGTAAATTGAACAAATGTGATAGAATTTCGCTGAATTCTTAAAGTAACCTTAATATAAAATGATCTAATCGGGTCTCTGTTTGCCCTACCCTAGAAGTTTAATAGTGCATTTCACTCGTCATTTCATGCGCTTTGAGATGCCGCTAAGCACAATAAGCTATCTGGAATAGCAGCGACGTAAATTGAACAAATGTGAAAGAATTACGCCGCATTCTTATATTAACCGTAATATAAAATGATCTAATCGGGTCTCTGTTTGCCTTATCCTAGAAGTTTAATAGTGCATTTTACTGGCCATTTCATGCGCTTTGAGATGCCGCTTAGCCCAATACGCTATCTGAAATAGGAGCGACGTAAATTGAACAAATGTGATAGAATTTTGCTGAATTCTTAAATTAACCACAATATAAAATGATCTAATCGGGTTTCTGTTTGCCCTACCCTAGTAGTTTAATTGTGCATTTTACTCGCCATTTCATGCGCTTTTCGATGCCGCTTATCCCAATACGCTATCTGAAATAGGAGCGACGTACGTTGAACAAATGTGATATAATTTCACTGAATTCTTAAATTAACCATAATATAAAATGATCTAATCGGGTCTCTGTTTGCCCTACCGTAGAAGTTTAATAGTGCATTTTACTCGCCATTGCATGTGCTTTGAGATGCCGCTTATCCCAATACGCTATCTGAAATAGGAGCGACGTACGTTGAACAAATGTGATAGAATTTCGCTGAATTCTTTTAAGAACCATAATGTAAAATGATCTAATCGGGTCTCTGTTCGCCCTAGCCTAGAAGTTTAATAGCGCATTTTATTCGCCATTTCATGCGCCTTGAGATGCCGCTTAGCCCAATACGCTATCTGAAATAGGAGCGACGTAAATTGAACAAATGTGATAGAATTTCCCTGAAATCTTATATTAAACAAAATATACAATGATCTAATCGGGTCTCTGATTGCCCTATCATAGAAGTTTAGCAGTGCATTTTACTCGCCATTCCACGCGCTTTAAGATGCCGCCTAGCCCAGTACGCTATCTAAATTAGGAGCGACGTAAGTTGAACAAATGTGATAGAATTACGCTGAATTCTTATATTAACCGTAATATAAAATGTTCTAATCGGGTCTCTGTTTGCCCTACCCTAGTAGTTTAATTGTGCACTTCACTCGTCATTTCATGCGCTTTGAGAAGCCGCTTCGCCCAATAAGCTATTTGAAATAGGAGCGACGTAAATTGAACAAATGTGATAGAATTTCGCTGAATTCTTAAAGTAACCTTAATATAAAATGATCTAATCGGGTCTCTGGTTTCCCTACCATAGAAGTTTAATAGTGCATTTTACTCGCCATTCCACGCGCCTTAAGATGCCGTCTAGCACAGTACGCTATTTGAAATAGGAGCGACGTAAATTGAACAAATGTGATAGAATTTCGCTGAATTCTTAAAGTAACCTTAATATAAAATGATCTAATCGGGTCTCTGTTTGCCCTACCCTAGAAGTTTAATAGTGCATTTCACTCGTCATTTCATGCGCTTTGAGATGCCGCTAAGCACAATAAGCTATCTGGAATAGCAGCGACGTAAATTGAACAAATGTGAAAGAATTACGCCGCATTCTTATATTAACCGTAATATAAAATGATCTAATCGGGTCTCTGTTTGCCTTATCCTAGAAGGTTAATAGTGCATTTTACTGGCCATTTCATGCGCTTTGAGATGCCGCTTAGCCCAATACGCTATCTGAAATAGGAGCGACGTAAATTGAACAAATGTGATAGAATTTTGCTGAATTCTTAAATTAACCACAATATAAAATGATCTAATCGGGTTTCTGTTTGCCCTACCCTAGTAGTTTAATTGTGCATTTTACTCGCCATTTCATGCGCTTTTCGATGCCGCTTATCCCAATACGCTATCTGAAATAGGAGCGACGTACGTTGAACAAATGTGATAGAATTTCTCTGAATTCTTTTAAGAACCATAATGTAAAATGATCTAATCGGGTCTCTGTTCGCCCTAGCCTAGAAGTTTAATAGCGCATTTTATTCGCCATTTCATGCGCCTTGAGATGCCGCTTAGCCCAATACGCTATCTGAAATAGGAGCGACGTAAATTGAACAAGTGTGATAGAATTTCCCTGAAATCTTATATTAAACAAAATATACAATGATCTAATCGGGTCTCTGATTGCCCTATCATAGAAGTTTAGCAGTGCATTTTACTCGCCATTCCACGCGCATTAAGATGCCGCCTAGCCCAGTACGCTATCTAAATTAGGAGCGACGTAAGTTGAACAAATGTGATAGAATTTCGCTCGATTCTTAAATTAACCATAACATGAAATGATCTAATCGGGTCTCTGTTTGCCCTACCCTAGAAGTTTAATAGTGCATTTTACTCGCCATTTCTTGCGCTTTGAGATGACGCTTAACCCAATACGCTATGTGATATAGGAGCGACGTAAGTTGAACAAATGTGACAGAATTACGCTGCATTCTTATATTCACCTTAATGTAAAATGATCTAATCGGGTCTCTGTTCGCCCTAGCCTAGAAGTTTAATAGTGCATTTCACTCGTCATTTCATGCGCTTTGAGATGCCGCTGAGCCCAATAAGCTATCTGTAATAGGAGCGACGTAAATTGAACAAATGTGATAGAATTTCCCTGAAATCTTATATTAAACAAAATATAAAATGATCTAATCGGGTCTCTGATTGTCCTATCATAGAAGTTTAACAGTGCATTTCACTCGTCATTTCATGCGCTTTGACATGCCGCTTAGCCCAATAAGCTATCTGAAATAGGAGCGACGTAAATTGAACAAATGTGATAGAATTTCCGTGAATTCTTATATTAACCTTAATGTAAAATGATCTAATCGGGTCTCTGTTCGCCCTAGCCTAGAAGTTTAACAGTGCATTTTAGTCGCCATTTCATGCGCTTTGAGATCCCGCTTAGCCCAATACGCTATCTGAAATAGGAGCGACGCAAATTGAACAAGTGTGATAGAATTTCCATGAAATCTTATATTAATCAAAATATAAAATGATCTAATCGGGTCTCTGATTGCCCTATCATAGAAGATTAGTAGTGCATTTTACTCGCCATTCCACGCGCTTTAAGATGCCGCCTAGCCCAGTACGCTGTCTGAAATAGAAGCGACGTAAATTGAACAAGTGTGATAGAATCTCGCTGAATACTTATATTAACCTTAATGTAAAATGATGTAATCGGGTCTCTGTTCGCCCTACCCTAGAAGTTTAATAGTGCATTTCACTCGTCATTTCATGCGCTTTGAGATGACGCTTAACCCAATACGCTATCTGAAATAGGAGCGACGTAAATTGAATAAATGTGATAGAATTTCCGTGAGTCCTTATATTAACCTTAATGTGAAATGATCTAATCGGGTCTCTGTTCGACCTACCATAGAAGTTTAATAGTGCATTTTACTCGCCATTTCATGCGCTTTGAGATGCCGCATTGCCCAATACGCTATCTGAAATAGGAGCGACGTAAATTGAACAAATGTGACAGAATTTCCGTGAATCCTTATATTAACCTTAATGTAAAATGATCTAATCGGGTCTCTGTTCGCCCTACCATAGAAGTCTAATGGTGCATTTCACTCGCCATTTCATGCGCTTTGTGATGCCGCTTAGCCCAATACGCTATCTGAAATAGGAGCGACGTAAGTTGAACAAATGTGATAGAATTTCACTGAATTCTTAAATTAACCATAATATAAAATGATCTAATCGGGTCTCTGTTTGCCCTACCGTAGAAGTGTAATAGTGCATTTTACTCGCCATTGCATGTGCTTTGAGATGCCGCTTATCCCAATACGCTATCTGAAATAGGAGCGACGTACGTTGAACAAATGTGATAGAATTTCGCTGAATTCTTTTAAGAACCATAATGTAAAATGATCTAATCGGGTCTCTGTTCGCCCTAGCCTAGAAGTTTAATAGCGCATTTTATTCGCCATTTCATGCGCCTTGAGATGCCGCTTAGCCCAATACGCTATCTGAAATAGGAGCGACGTAAATTGAACAAATGTGATAGAATTTCCCTGAAATCTTATATTAAACAAAATATACAATGATCTAATCGTGTCTCTGATTGCCCTATCATAGAAGTTTAGCAGTGCATTTTACTCGCCATTCCACGCGCTTTAAGATGCCGCCTAGCCCAGTACGCTATCTAAATTAGGAGCGACGTAAGTTGAACAAATGTGATAGAATTACGCTGAATTCTTATATTAACCGTAATATAAAATGATCTAATCGGGTCTCTGTTTGCCCTACCCTAGTAGTTTAATTGTGCACTTCACTCGTCATTTCATGCGCTTTGAGAAGCCGCTTCGCCCAATAAGCTATTCGAAATAGGAGCGACGTAAATTGAACAAATGTGATAGAATTTCGCTGAATTCTTAAAGTAACCTTAATATAAAATGATCTAATCGGGTCTCTGGTTTCCCTACCATAGAAGTTTAATAGTGCATTTTATTCGCCATTCCACGCGCCTTAAGATGCCGTCTAGCACAGTACGCTATTTGAAATAGGAGCGACGTAAATTGAACAAATGTGATAGAATTTCGCTGAATTCTTAAAGTAACCTTAATATAAAATGATCTAATCGGGTCTCTGTTTGCCCTACCCTAGAAGTTTAATAGTGCATTTCACTCGTCATTTCATGCGCTTTGAGATGCCGCTAAGCACAATAAGCTATCTGGAATAGCAGCGACGTAAATTGAACAAATGTGAAAGAATTACGCCGCATTCTTATATTAACCGTAATATAAAATGATCTAATCGGGTCTCTGTTTGCCTTATCCTAGAAGTTTAATAGTGCATTTTACTGGCCATTTCATGCGCTTTGAGATGCCGCTTAGCCCAATACGCTATCTGAAATAGGAGCGACGTAAATTGAACAAATGTGATAGAATTTTGCTGAATTCTTAAATTAACCACAATATAAAATGATCTAATCGGGTTTCTGTTTGCCCTACCCTAGTAGTTTAATTGTGCATTTTACTCGCCATTTCATGCGCTTTTCGATGCCGCTTATCCCAATACGCTATCTGAAATAGGAGCGACGTACGTTGAACAAATGTGATAGAATTTCACTGAATTCTTAAATTAACCATAATATAAAATGATCTAATCGGGTCTCTGTTTGCCCTACCGTAGAAGTTTAATAGTGCATTTTACTCGCCATTGCATGTGCTTTGAGATGCCGCTTATCCCAATACGCTATCTGAAATAGGAGCGACGTACGTTGAACAAATGTGATAGAATTTCGCTGAATTCTTTTAAGAACCATAATGTAAAATGATCTAATCGGGTCTCTGTTCGCCCTAGCCTAGAAGTTTAATAGCGCATTTTATTCGCCATTTCATGCGCCTTGAGATGCCGCTTAGCCCAATACGCTATCTGAAATAGGAGCGACGTAAATTGAACAAATGTGATAGAATTTCCCTGAAATCTTATATTAAACAAAATATACAATGATCTAATCGGGTCTCTGATTGCCCTATCATAGAAGTTTAGCAGTGCATTTTACTCGCCATTCCACGCGCTTTAAGATGCCGCCTAGCCCAGTACGCTATCTAAATTAGGAGCGACGTAAGTTGAACAAATGTGATAGAATTACGCTGAATTCTTATATTAACCGTAATATAAAATGTTCTAATCGGGTCTCTGTTTGCCCTACCCTAGTAGTTTAATTGTGCACTTCACTCGTCATTTCATGCGCTTTGAGAAGCCGCTTCGCCCAATAAGCTATTTGAAATAGGAGCGACGTAAATTGAACAAATGTGATAGAATTTCGCTGAATTCTTAAAGTAACCTTAATATAAAATGATCTAATCGGGTCTCTGGTTTCCCTACCATAGAAGTTTAATAGTGCATTTTACTCGCCATTCCACGCGCCTTAAGATGCCGTCTAGCACAGTACGCTATTTGAAATAGGAGCGACGTAAATTGAACAAATGTGATAGAATTTCGCTGAATTCTTAAAGTAACCTTAATATAAAATGATCTAATCGGGTCTCTGTTTGCCCTACCCTAGAAGTTTAATAGTGCATTTCACTCGTCATTTCATGCGCTTTGAGATGCCGCTAAGCACAATAAGCTATCTGGAATAGCAGCGACGTAAATTGAACAAATGTGAAAGAATTACGCCGCATTCTTATATTAACCGTAATATAAAATGATCTAATCGGGTCTCTGTTTGCCGTATCCTAGAAGTTTAATAGTGCATTTTACTGGCCATTTCATGCGCTTTGAGATGCCGCTTAGCCCAATACGCTATCTGAAATAGGAGCGACGTAAATTGAACAAATGTGATAGAATTTTGCTGAATTCTTAAATTAACCACAATATAAAATGATCTAATCGGGTTTCTGTTTGCCCTACCCTAGTAGTTTAATTGTGCATTTTACTCGCCATTTCATGCGCTTTTCGATGCCGCTTATCCCAATACGCTATCTGAAATAGGAGCGACGTACGTTGAACAAATGTGATAGAATTTCTCTGAATTCTTTTAAGAACCATAATGTAAAATGATCTAATCGGGTCTCTGTTCGCCCTATCCTAGAAGTTTAATAGCGCATTTTATTCGCCATTTCATGCGCCTTGAGATGCCGCTTAGCCCAATACGCTATCTGAAATAGGAGCGACGTAAATTGAACAAGTGTGATAGAATTTCCCTGAAATCTTATATTAAACAAAATATACAATGATCTAATCGGGTCTCTGATTGCCCTATCATAGAAGTTTAGCAGTGCATTTTACTCGCCATTCCACGCGCATTAAGATGCCGCCTAGCCCAGTACGCTATCTAAATTAGGAGCGACGTAAGTTGAACAAATGTGATAGAATTTCGCTCGATTCTTAAATTAACCATAACATGAAATGATCTAATCGGGTCTCTGTTTGCCCTACCCTAGAAGTTTAATAGTGCATTTTACTCGCCATTTCTTGCGCTTTGAGATGACGCTTAACCCAATACGCTATGTGATATAGGAGCGACGTAAGTTGAACAAATGTGACAGAATTACGCTGCATTCTTATATTCACCTTAATGTAAAATGATCTAATCGGGTCTCTGTTCGCCCTAGCCTAGAAGTTTAATAGTGCATTTCACTCGTCATTTCATGCGCTTTGAGATGCCGCTGAGCCCAATAAGCTATCTGTAATAGGAGCGACGTAAATTGAACAAATGTGATAGAATTTCCCTGAAATCTTATATTAAACAAAATATAAAATGATCTAATCGGGTCTCTGATTGTCCTATCATAGAAGTTTAACAGTGCATTTCACTCGTCATTTCATGCGCTTTGACATGCCGCTTAGCCCAATAAGCTATCTGAAATAGGAGCGACGTAAATTGAACAAATGTGATAGAATTTCGTTGAATTCTTATATTAACCAAAATATAAAATGATCTAATCGGGTCTCTGATTGCCCTATCATAGAAGTTTAATAGTGCATTTTACTCGCCATTTCATGCGCCTTCAGATGCCGCTTAGCCCAATAAGCTATCTGAAATAGGAGCGACGTAAGTTGAACAAATGTGATAGAATTTCCCTGAAATCTTATATTAAACAAAATATAAAATGATCTAATCGGGTCTCTGATTGTCCTATCATAGAAGTTTAACAGTGCATTTCACTCGTCATTTCATGCGCTTTGACATGCCGCTTAGCCCAATAAGCTATCTGAAATAGGAGCGACGTAAATTGAACAAATGTGATAGAATTTCCGTGAATTCTTATATTAACCTTAATGTAAAATGATCTAATCGGGTCTCTGTTCGCCCTAGCCTAGAAGTTTAACAGTGCATTTTAGTCGCCATTTCATGCGCTTTGAGATCCCGCTTAGCCCAATACGCTATCTGAAATAGGAGCGACGCAAATTGAACAAGTGTGATAGAATTTCCATGAAATCTTATATTAATCAAAATATAAAATGATCTAATCGGGTCTCTGATTGCCCTATCATAGAAGATTAGTAGTGCATTTTACTCGCCATTCCACGCGCTTTAAGATGCCGCCTAGCCCAGTACGCTGTCTGAAATAGAAGCGACGTAAATTGAACAAGTGTGATAGAATCTCGCTGAATACTTATATTAACCTTAATGTAAAATGATGTAATCGGGTCTCTGTTCGCCCTACCCTAGAAGTTTAATAGTGCATTTCACTCGTCATTTCATGCGCTTTGAGATGACGCTTAACCCAATACGCTATCTGAAATAGGAGCGACGTAAATTGAATAAATGTGATAGAATTTCCGTGAGTCCTTATATTAACCTTAATGTGAAATGATCTAATCGGGTCTCTGTTCGACCTACCATAGAAGTTTAATAGTGCATTTTACTCGCCATTTCATGCGCTTTGAGATGCCGCATTGCCCAATACGCTATCTGAAATAGGAGCGACGTAAATTGAACAAATGTGACAGAATTTCCGTGAATCCTTATATTAACCTTAATGTAAAATGATCTAATCGGGTCTCTGTTCGCCCTACCATAGAAGTCTAATGGTGCATTTCACTCGCCATTTCATGCGCTTTGTGATGCCGCTTAGCCCAATACGCTATCTGAAATAGGAGCGACGTAAGTTGAACAAATGTGATAGAATTTCGCTGAATTCTTTTATTAATCATAATGTAAAATGATCTGATCGGGTCTCTGTTCGCCCTAGCCTAGAAGTTTAATAGTGCATTTTATTCGCCACTTCATGCGCTTTGAGATGCCGCTTAGCCCAATACGCTATCTGAAATAGGAGCGACGTAAATTGAACAAATGTGACAGAATTTGGCTGAATTCTTAAATTAACCACAATATAAAATGATCTAATCGGGTTTCTGTTTGCCCTACCCTAGTAGGTTAATTGTGCATTTTACTCGCCATTTCATGCGCTTTGAGATGCCGCTTCGCCCAATACGCTATCTGAAATAGGAGCGACGTAAATTAAACAAATGTGATAGAATTTCCCTGAAATCTTATATTAAACAAAATATAAAATGATCTAATCGGGTCTCTGATTGCCCTATCATAGAAGTTTAGCAGTGCATTTTACTCGCCATTCCACGCGCATTAAGATGCCGCCTAGCCCAGTACGCTATCTAAATTAGGAGCGACGTAAGTTGAACAAATGTGATAGAATTTCGCTCGATTCTTAAATTAACCATAACATGAAATGATCTAATCGGGTCTCTGTTTGCCCTACCCTAGAAGTTTAATAGTGCATTTTACTCGCCATTTCTTGCGCTTTGAGATGACGCTTAACCCAATACGCTATGTGATATAGGAGCGACGTAAGTTGAACAAATGTGACAGAATTACGCTGCATTCTTATATTCACCTTAATGTAAAATGATCTAATCGGGTCTCTGTTCGCCCTAGCCTAGAAGTTTAATAGTGCATTTCACTCGTCATTCCATGCGCTTTGAGATGCCGCTGAGCCCAATAAGCTATCTGTAATAGGAGCGACGTAAATTGAATAAATGTGATAGAATTTCCGTGAGTCCTTATATTAACCTTAATGTGAAATGATCTAATCGGGTCTCTGTTCGACCTACCATAGAAGTTTAATAGTGCATTTTACTCGCCATTTCATGCGCTTTGAGATGCCGCATTGCCCAATACGCTATCTGAAATAGGAGCGACGTAAATTGAACAAATGTGACAGAATTTCCGTGAATCCTTATATTAACCTTAATGTAAAATGATCTAATCGGGTCTCTGTTCGCCCTACCATAGAAGTCTAATGGTGCATTTCACTCGCCATTTCATGCGCTTTGTGATGCCGCTTAGCCCAATACGCTATCTGAAATAGGAGCGACGTAAGTTGAACAAATGTGATAGAATTTCGCTGAATTCTTTTATTAATCATAATGTAAAATGATCTGATCGGGTCTCTGTTCGCCCTAGCCTAGAAGTTTAATAGTGCATTTTATTCGCCACTTCATGCGCTTTGAGATGCCGCTTAGCCCAATACGCTATCTGAAATAGGAGCGACGTAAATTGAACAAATGTGACAGAATTTTGCTGAATTCTTAAATTAACCACAATATAAAATGATCTAATCGGGTTTCTGTTTGCCCTACCCTAGTAGGTTAATTGTGCATTTTACTCGCCATTTCATGCGCTTTGAGATGCCGCTTCGCCCAATACGCTATCTGAAATAGGAGCGACGTAAATTAAACAAATGTGATAGAATTTCCCTGAAATCTTATATTAAACAAAATATAAAATGATCTAATCGGGTCTCTGATTGCCCTATCATAGAAGTTTAGCAGTGCATTTTACTCGCCATTCCACGCGCATTAAGATGCCGCCTAGCCCAGTACGCTATCTAAATTAGGAGCGACGTAAGTTGAACAAATGTGATAGAATTTCGCTCGATTCTTAAATTAACCATAACATGAAATGATCTAATCGGGTCTCTGTTTGCCCTACCCTAGAAGTTTAATAGTGCATTTTACTCGCCATTTCTTGCGCTTTGAGATGACGCTTAACCCAATACGCTATGTGATATAGGAGCGACGTAAGTTGAACAAATGTGACAGAATTACGCTGCATTCTTATATTCACCTTAATGTAAAATGATCTAATCGGGTCTCTGTTCGCCCTAGCCTAGAAGTTTAATAGTGCATTTCACTCGTCATTCCATGCGCTTTGAGATGCCGCTGAGCCCAATAAGCTATCTGTAATAGGAGCGACGTAAATTGAACAAATGTGATAGAATTTCCCTGAAATCTTATATTAAACAAAATATAAAATGATCTAATCGGGTCTCTGATTGTCCTATCATAGAAGTTTAACAGTGCATTTCACTCGTCATTTCATGCGCTTTGACATGCAGCTTAGCCCAATAAGCTATCTGAAATAGGAGCGACGTAAATTGAACAAATGTGATAGAATTTCGTTGAATTCTTATATTAACCAAAATATAAAATGATCTAATCGGGTCTCTGATTGCCCTATCATAGAAGTTTAATAGTGCATTTTACTCGCCATTTCATGCGCCTTCAGATGCCGCTTAGCCCAATAAGCTATCTGAAATAGGAGCGACGTAAGTTGAACAAATGTGATAGAATTTCCCTGAAATCTTATATTAAACAAAATATAAAATGATCTAATCGGGTCTCTGATTGTCCTATCATAGAAGTTTAACAGTGCATTTCACTCGTCATTTCATGCGCTTTGACATGCAGCTTAGCCCAATAAGCTATCTGAAATAGGAGCGACGTAAATTGAACAAATGTGATAGAATTTCGTTGAATTCTTATATTAACCAAAATATAAAATGATCTAATCGGGTCTCTGATTGCCCTATCATAGAAGTTTAGCAGTGCATTTTACTCGCCATTCCACGCGCATTAAGATGCCGCCTAGCCCAGTACGCTATCTGAAATAGGAGCGACGTAACTTGAACAAATGTGATAGAATTACGCTGAATTCTTATATTAACCGTAATATAAAATGATCTAATCGGGTCTCTGTTTGCCTTATCCTAGAAGTTTAATAGCGCATTTTACTCGCCATTTCATGCGCTTTGAGATGCCGCTTAGCCCAATACGCTGTCTGGAATAGGAGCGACGTAAATTGAACAAATGTGAGAGAATTCCCGTGAATTCTTATATTAACCTTAATGTAAAATGATGCAATCGGGTCTCTGTTCGCCCTACCATAGAAGTCTAATAGTGCGTTTCACTCGCCATTTCATGCGCTTTGAGATGCCGCTTAGCCCAATACGCTATCTGAAATAGGAGCGACGTAAGTTGAACAAATGTGATAGAATTTCACTGAATTCTTAAATTAACCATAATATAAAATGATCTAATCGGGTCTCTGATTGCCCTCTCATAGAATTTTAATAGTGCATTTTACTCGCCATTCCACGCGCTTTAAGATGCCGCCTAGCCCAGTACGCTATCTGAAATAGGAGCGACGTAAATTGAGCAAATGTGATAGAATATCGCTGAATTCTTAAATTAACCATAATATAAAATGATCTAATCGGGTCTCTGTTTGCCCTACCGTAGAAGTTTAATAGTGCATTTTACTCGCCATTGCATGTGCTTTGAGATGCCGCTAAGCCCAATAAGCTATCTGTAATAGGAGCAACGTAAATTTTACAAATGTGATAGAATTTCGTTGAATTCTTATATTAACCAAAATATAAAATGATCTAATCGGGTCTCTGATTGCCCTATCATCGAAGTTTAATAGTGCATTTTACTCGCCATTCGACGCGCTTTAAGATGCCGGCTAGCCCGGTACGCTGTCTGAAATAGAAGCGACGTAAATTGAACAAGTGTGATAGAATCTCGCTGAATACTTATATTAACCTTAATGTAAAATGATGTAATCGGGTCTCTGTTCGCCCTACCCTAGAAGTTTAATAGTGCATTTCACTCGTCATTTCATGCGCTTTGAGATGACGCTTAACCCAATACGCTATCTGAAATAGGAGCGACGTAAGTTGAACAAATGTGACAGAATTACGCTGCATTCTTATATTCACCTTAATGTAAAATGATCTCTTCGGGTCTCTGTTCGCCCTACCCAAGAAGTATAATAGTGCATTTCACTCGTCATTTCATGCGCTTTGAGATGCCGCCTAGCCCAATACGCTATCTGAAATAGTAGCGACGTAAATTGAACAAATGTGATAAAATTTCGCAGAATCCTTATGTTAACCAAAGTATAAAATGATCTAATCTGGTCTCTGTTCGCCCTAGCCTAGAAGTGGAATAGTGCATTTTGTTCGCCATTTCATGCGCTTTGTGATGCCGCTTAGCCCAATACGCTATGTGAAATAGGAGCGACGTAAATTGAACAAATGTGATAGAATTTCCCTGAAATTTTATATTAAACAAAATATAAAATGATCTAATCGGGTCTCTGATTGCTCTATCATAGAAGTTTAGTAGTGCATTTTACTCGCCCTTCCACGCGCTTTAAGATGCCTCCTAGCCCAGTACGCTATCTGAAATAGGAGCGACGTAAGATGAACAAATGTGATAGAATTACGCTGAATTCTTATATTAACCGTAATATAAAATGATCTAATCGGGTCTCCGTTTGCCTTATCCTAAAAGTTTAATAGCGCATTTTACTCGCCATTTCATGCGCTTTGGGAGGCCGCTTAGCCCAATACGCTATCTGAAATAGGAGCGACGTAAATTGAACAAATGTGATAGAATTTCGCTGAATTCTTATATTAACCATAATATAAAATGATCTCATCGGGTCTCTGTTTGCCCTACCCTAGAAGTTTAATAGTGCATTTTACTCGCCATTTCATGCGATTTCAGATGCCGCATAGCCCAATACGCTGTCTGAAATAGGAGCGACGTAAATTGAATAAATGTGATAGAATTTCCGTGAGTCCTTATATTAACCATAATGTAAAATGATCTAATCGGGTCTCTGTTCGACCTACCATAGAAGTTTAATAGTGCATTTTACTCGCCATTTCATGCGCTTTGAGATGCCGCATTGCCCAATACGCTATCTGAAATAGGAGCGACGTAAATTGAACAAATGTGATAGAATTTCCGTGAATCCTTATATTAACCTTAATGTAAAATGATCTAATCGGGTCTCTGTTCGCCCTACCATAGAAGTCTAATGGTGCATTTCACTCGCCATTTCATGCGCTTTGTGATGCCGCTTAGCCCAATACGCTATCTGAAATAGGAGCGACGTAAGTTGAACAAATGTGATAGAATTTCGCTGAATTCTTTTATTAATCATAATGTAAAATGATCTGATCGGGTCTCTGTTCGCCCTAGCCTAGAAGTTTAATAGTGCATTTTATTCGCCACTTCATGCGCTTTGAGATGCCGCTTAGCCGAATACGCTATCTGAAATAGGAGCGACGCAAATTAAACAAATGTGATACTATTTCCCTGAAATCTTATATTAAACAAAATATAAAATGATCTAATCGGGTCTCTGATTGCCCTATCATAGAAGTTTAGTAGTGCATTTTACTCGCCATTCCACGCGCTTTAAGATGCCGCCTAGCCCAGTACGCTATCTGAAAGAGGAGCGACGTAAGTTGAACAAATGTGATAGAATTTTGTTGAATTCTTAAATTAACAATAATATAAAATGATCTAATCGGGTCTCTGTTTGCCCTACCCTAGAAGTTTAATAGTGCATTTTAGTCGCCATTTCATGCGCTTTGAGATCCCGCTTAGCCCAATACGCTATCTGAAATAGGAGCGACGTAAATTGAACAAATGTGATAGAATTTCCCTGAAATCTTATATTAATCAAAATATAAAATGATCTAATCGGGTCTCTGATTGCCCTATCATAGAAGATTAGTAGTGCATTTTACTCGCCATTCCACGCGCCTTAAGATGCCGTCTAGCACAGTACGCTATTTGAAATAGGAGCGACGTAAATTGAACAAATGTGATAGAATTTCGTTGAATTCTTATATTAACCAAAATATAAAATGATCTAATCGGGTCTCTGATTGCCCTATCATAGAAGTTTAATAGTGCATTTTACTCGCCATTTCATGCGCCTTCAGATGCCGCTTAGCCCAATAAGCTATCTGAAATAGGAGCGACGTAAGTTGAACAAATGTGATAGAATTTCCCTGAAATCTTATATTAAACAAAATATAAAATGATCTAATCGGGTCTCTGATTGTCCTATCATAGAAGTTTAACAGTGCATTTCACTCGTCATTTCATGCGCTTTGACATGCAGCTTAGCCCAATAAGCTATCTGAAATAGGAGCGACGTAAATTGAACAAATGTGATAGAATTTCGTTGAATTCTTATATTAACCAAAATATAAAATGATCTAATCGGGTCTCTGATTGCCCTATCATAGAAGTTTAGCAGTGCATTTTACTCGCCATTCCACGCGCATTAAGATGCCGCCTAGCCCAGTACGCTATCTGAAATAGGAGCGACGTAAATTGAACAAATGTGATAGAATTACGCTGAATTCTTATATTAACCGTAATATAAAATGATCTAATCGGGTCTCTGTTTGCCTTATCCTAGAAGTTTAATAGCGCATTTTACTCGCCATTTCATGCGCTTTGAGATGCCGCTTAGCCCAATACGCTGTCTGGAATAGGAGCGACGTAAATTGAACAAATGTGAGAGAATTCCCGTGAATTCTTATATTAACCTTAATGTAAAATGATGCAATCGGGTCTCTGTTCGCCCTACCATAGAAGTCTAATAGTGCGTTTCACTCGCCATTTCATGCGCTTTGAGATGCCGCTTAGCCCAATACGCTATCTGAAATAGGAGCGACGTAAGTTGAACAAATGTGATAGAATTTCACTGAATTCTTAAATTAACCATAATATAAAATGATCTAATCGGGTCTCTGATTGCCCTCTCATAGAATTTTAATAGTGCATTTTACTCGCCATTCCACGCGCTTTAAGATGCCGCCTAGCCCAGTACGCTATCTGAAATAGGAGCGACGTAAATTGAGCAAATGTGATAGAATTTCGCTGAATTCTTAAATTAACCATAATATAAAATGATCTAATCGGGTCTCTGTTTGCCCTACCGTAGAAGTTTAATAGTGCATTTTACTCGCCATTGCATGTCCTTTGAGATGCCGCTAAGCCCAATAAGCTATCTGTAATAGGAGCAACGTAAATTTTACAAATGTGATAGAATTTCGTTGAATTCTTATATTAACCAAAATATAAAATGATCTAATCGGGTCTCTGATTGCCCTATCATCGAAGTTTAATGGTGCATTTTACTCGCCATTCGACGCGCTTTAAGATGCCGGCTAGCCCGGTACGCTGTCTGAAATAGAAGCGACGTAAATTGAACAAGTGTGATAGAATCTCGCTGAATACTTATATTAACCTTAATGTAAAATGATGTAATCGGGTCTCTGTTCGCCCTACCCTAGAAGTTTAATAGTGCATTTCACTCGTCATTTCATGCGCTTTGAGATGACGCTTAACCCAATACGCTATCTGAAATAGGAGCGACGTAAGTTGAACAAATGTGACAGAATTACGCTGCATTCTTATATTCACCTTAATGTAAAATGATCTCTTCGGGTCTCTGTTCGCCCTACCCAAGAAGTATAATAGTGCATTTCACTCGTCATTTCATGCGCTTTGAGATGCCGCCTAGCCCAATACGCTATCTGAAATAGTAGCGACGTAAATTGAACAAATGTGATAAAATTTCGCAGAATCCTTATGTTAACCAAAGTATAAAATGATCTAATCTGGTCTCTGTTCGCCCTAGCCTAGAAGTGGAATAGTGCATTTTGTTCGCCATTTCATGCGCTTTGTGATGCCGCTTAGCCCAATACGCTATGTGAAATAGGAGCGACGTAAATTGAACAAATGTGATAGAATTTCCCTGAAATTTTATATTAAGCAAAATATAAAATGATCTAATCGGGTCTCTGATTGCTCTATCATAGAAGTTTAGTAGTGCATTTTACTCGCCCTTCCACGCGCTTTAAGATGCCTCCTAGCCCAGTACGCTATCTGAAATAGGAGCGACGTAAGATGAACAAATGTGATAGAATTACGCTGAATTCTTATATTAACCGTAATATAAAATGATCTAATCGGGTCTCCGTTTGCCTTATCCTAAAAGTTTAATAGCGCATTTTACTCGCCATTTCATGCGCTTTGGGAGGCCGCTTAGCCCAATACGCTATCTGAAATAGGAGCGACGTAAATTGAACAAATGTGATAGAATTTCGCTGAATTCTTATATTAACCATAATATAAAATGATCTCATCGGGTCTCTGTTTGCCCTACCCTAGAAGTTTAATAGTGCATTTTACTCGCCATTTCATGCGATTTCAGATGCCGCATAGCCCAATACGCTGTCTGAAATAGGAGCGACGTAAATTGAATAAATGTGATAGAATTTCCGTGAGTCCTTATATTAACCATAATGTAAAATGATCTAATCGGGTCTCTGTTCGACCTACCATAGAAGTTTAATAGTGCATTTTACTCGCCATTTCATGGGCTTTGAGATGCCGCATTGCACAATACGCCATCTGAAATAGGAGCGACGTAAATTGAACAAATGTGATAGAATTTCCGTGAATCCTTATATTAACCTTAATGTAAAATGATCTAATCGGGTCTCTGTTCGCCCTACCATAGAAGTCTAATGGTGCATTTCACTCGCCATTTCATGCGCTTTGTGATGCCGCTTAGCCCAATACGCTATCTGAAATAGGAGCGACGTAAGTTGAACAAATGTGATAGAATTTCGCTGAATTCTTTTATTAATCATAATGTAAAATGATCTGATCGGGTCTCTGTTCGCCCTAGCCTAGAAGTTTAATAGTGCATTTTATTCGCCACTTCATGCGCTTTGAGATGCCGCTTAGCCGAATACGCTATCTGAAATAGGAGCGACGCAAATTAAACAAATGTGATACTATTTCCCTGAAATCTTATATTAAACAAAATATAAAATGATCTAATCGGGTCTCTGATTGCCCTATCATAGAAGTTTAGTAGTGCATTTTACTCGCCATTCCACGCGCTTTAAGATGCCTCCTAGCCCAGTACGCTATCTGAAAGAGGAGCGACGTAAGTTGAACAAATGTGATAGAATTTTGTTGAATTCTTAAATTAACAATAATATAAAATGATCTAATCGGGTCTCTGTTTGCCCTACCCTAGAAGTTTAATAGTGCATTTTAGTGGCCATTTCATGCGCTTTGAGATCCCGCTTAGCCCAATACGCTATCTGAAATAGGAGCGACGTAAATTGAACAAATGTGATAGAATTTCCCTGAAATCTTATATTAATCAAAATATAAAATGATCTAATCGGGTCTCTGATTGCCCTATCATAGAAGATTAGTAGTGCATTTTACTCGCCATTCCACGCGCTTTAAGATGCCGCCTAGCCCAGTACGCTATCTGAAATAGGAGCAACGTAACTTGAACAAATGTGATAGAATTACGCTGAATTCTTATATTAACCGTAATATAAAATGATCTAATCGGGTCTCTGTTTGCCTTATCCTAGAAGTTTAATAGCGCATTTTACTCGCCATTTCATGCGCTTTGAGATGCCGCTTAGCCCAATACGCTGTCTGGAATAGGAGCGACGTAAATTGAACAAATGTGATAGAATTCCCGTGAATTCTTATATTAACCTTAATGTAAAATGATGCAATCGGGTCTCTGTTCGCCCTACCATAGAAGTCTAATAGTGCGTTTCCCTCGCCATTTCATGCGCTTTGAGATGCCGCTTAGCCCAATACGCTATCTGAAATAGGAGCGACGTAAGTTGAACAAATGTGATAGAATTTCACTGAATTCTTAAATTAACCATAATATAAAATGATCTAATCGGGTCTCTGATTGCCCTCTCATAGAATTTTAATAGTGCATTTTCTCGCCATTCCACGCGCTTTAAGATGCCGCCTAGCCCAGTACGCTATCTGAAATAGGAGCGACGTAAATTGAGCAAATGTGATAGAATTTCACTGAATTCTTAAATTAACCATAATATAAAATGATCTAATCGGGGCTCTGTTTGCCCTACCGTAGAAGTTTAATAGTGCATTTTACTCGCCATTGCATGTGCTTTGAGATGCCGCTTATCCCAATACGCTATCTGAAATAGGAGCGACGTACGTTGAACAAATGTGATAGAATTTCGCTGAATTCTTTTAAGAACCATAATGCAAAATGATCTAATCGGGTCTCTGTTCGCCCTAGCCTAGAAGTTTAATAGCGCATTTTATTCGCCATTTCATGCGCCTTGAGATGCCGCTTAGCCCAATACGCTATCTGAAATAGGAGCGACGTAAATTGAACAAATGTGATAGAATTTCCCTGAAATCTTATATTAAACAAAATATACAATGATCTAATCGGGTCTCTGATTGCCCTATCATAGAAGTTTAGCAGTGCATTTTACTCGCCATTCCACGCGCTTTAAGATGCCGCCTAGCCCAGTACGCTATCTAAATTAGGAACGACGTAAGTTGAACAAATGTGATAGAATTACGCTGAATTCTTATATTAACCGTAATATAAAATGATCTAATCGGGTCTCTGTTTGCCCTACCCTAGTAATTTAATTGTGCACTTCACTCGTCATTTCATGCGCTTCGAGAAGCCGCTTCGCCCAATAAGCTATTTGAAATAGGAGCGACGTAAATTGAACAAATGTGATAGAATTTCGCTGAATTCTTAAAGTAACCTTAATATAAAATGATCTAATCGGGTCTCTGGTTTCCCTACCATAGAAGTTTAATAGTGCATTTTACTCGCCATTCCACGCGCCTTAAGATGCCGTCTAGCACAGTACGCTATTTGAAATAGGAGCGACGTAAATTGAACAAATGTGATAGAATTTCGCTGAATTCTTAAAGTAACCTTAATATAAAATGATCTAATCGGGTCTCTGTTTGCCCTACCCTAGAAGTTTAATAGTGCATTTCACTCGTCATTTCATGCGCTTTGAGATGCCGCTAAGCACAATAAGCTATCTGGAATAGCAGCGACGTAAATTGAACAAATGTGAAAGAATTACGCCGCATTCTTATATTAACCGTAATATAAAATGATCTAATCGGGTCTCTGTTTGCCTTATCCTAGAAGTTTAATAGTGCATTTTACTGGCCATTTCATGCGCTTTGAGATGCCGCTTAGCCCAATACGCTATCTGAAATAGGAGCGACGTAAATTGAACAAATGTGATAGAATTTTGCTGAATTCTTAAATTAACCACAATATAAAATGATCTAATCGGGTTTCTGTTTGCCCTACCCTAGTAGTTTAATTGTGCATTTTACTCGCCATTTCATGCGCTTTTCGATGCCGCTTATCCCAATACGCTATCTGAAATACGAGCGACGTACGTTGAACAAATGTGATAGAATTTCTCTGAATTCTTTTAAGAACCATAATGTAAAATGATCTAATCGGGTCTCTGTTCGCCCTAGCCTAGAAGTTTAATAGCGCATTTTATTCGCCATTTCATGCGCCTTGAGATGCCGCTTAGCCCAATACGCTGTCTGGAATAGGAGCGACGTAAATTGAACAAATGTGATAGAATTCCCGTGAATTCTTATATTAACCTTAATGTAAAATGATGCAATCGGGTCTCTGTTCGCCCTACCATAGAAGTCTAATAGTGCGTTTCCCTCGCCATTTCATGCGCTTTGAGATGCCGCTTAGCCCAATACGCTATCTGAAATAGGAGCGACGTAAGTTGAACAAATGTGATAGAATTTCACTGAATTCTTAAATTAACCATAATATAAAATGATCTAATCGGGTCTCTGATTGCCCTCTCATAGAATTTTAATAGTGCATTTTCTCGCCATTCCACGCGCTTTAAGATGCCGCCTAGCCCAGTACGCTATCTGAAATAGGAGCGACGTAAATTGAGCAAATGTGATAGAATTTCACTGAATTCTTAAATTAACCATAATATAAAATGATCTAATCGGGGCTCTGTTTGCCCTACCGTAGAAGTTTAATAGTGCATTTTACTCGCCATTGCATGTGCTTTGAGATGCCGCTTATCCCAATACGCTATCTGAAATAGGAGCGACGTACGTTGAACAAATGTGATAGAATTTCGCTGAATTCTTTTAAGAACCATAATGCAAAATGATCTAATCGGGTCTCTGTTCGCCCTAGCCTAGAAGTTTAATAGCGCATTTTATTCGCCATTTCATGCGCCTTGAGATGCCGCTTAGCCCAATACGCTATCTGAAATAGGAGCGACGTAAATTGAACAAATGTGATAGAATTTCCCTGAAATCTTATATTAAACAAAATATACAATGATCTAATCGGGTCTCTGATTGCCCTATCATAGAAGTTTAGCAGTGCATTTTACTCGCCATTCCACGCGCTTTAAGATGCCGCCTAGCCCAGTACGCTATCTAAATTAGGAGCGACGTAAGTTGAACAAATGTGATAGAATTACGCTGAATTCTTATATTAACCGTAATATAAAATGATCTAATCGGGTCTCTGTTTGCCCTACCCTAGTAATTTAATTGTGCACTTCACTCGTCATTTCATGCGCTTTGAGAAGCCGCTTCGCCCAATAAGCTATTTGAAATAGGAGCGACGTAAATTGAACAAATGTGATAGAATTTCGCTGAATTCTTAAAGTAACCTTAATATAAAATGATCTAATCGGGTCTCTGGTTTCCCTACCATAGAAGTTTAATAGTGCATTTTACTCGCCATTCCACGCGCCTTAAGATGCCGTCTAGCACAGTACGCTATTTGAAATAGGAGCGACGTAAATTGAACAAATGTGATAGAATTTCGCTGAATTCTTAAAGTAACCTTAATATAAAATGATCTAATCGGGTCTCTGTTTGCCCTACCCTAGAAGTTTAATAGTGCATTTCACTCGTCATTTCATGCGCTTTGAGATGCCGCTAAGCACAATAAGCTATCTGGAATAGCAGCGACGTAAATTGAACAAATGTGAAAGAATTACGCCGCATTCTTATATTAACCGTAATATAAAATGATCTAATCGGGTCTCTGTTTGCCTTATCCTAGAAGTTTAATAGTGCATTTTACTGGCCATTTCATGCGCTTTGAGATGCCGCTTAGCCCAATACGCTATCTGAAATAGGAGCGACGTAAATTGAACAAATGTGATAGAATTTTGCTGAATTCTTAAATTAACCACAATATAAAATGATCTAATCGGGTTTCTGTTTGCCCTACCCTAGTAGTTTAATTGTGCATTTTACTCGCCATTTCATGCGCTTTTCGATGCCGCTTATCCCAATACGCTATCTGAAATACGAGCGACGTACGTTGAACAAATGTGATAGAATTTCTCTGAATTCTTTTAAGAACCATAATGTAAAATGATCTAATCGGGTCTCTGTTCGCCCTAGCCTAGAAGTTTAATAGCGCATTTTATTCGCCATTTCATGCGCCTTGAGATGCCGCTTAGCCCAATACGCTATCTGAAATAGGAGCGACGTAACTTGAACAAATGTGATAGAATTTCCCTGAAATCTTATATTAAACAAAATATACAATGATCTAATCGGGTCTCTGATTGCCCTATCATAGAAGTTTAGCAGTGCATTTTACTCGCCATTCCACGCGCTTTAAGATACCGCCTAGCCCAGTACGCTATCTAAATTAGGAGCGACGTAAGTTGAACAAATGTGATAGAATTTCGCTGAATTCTTAAATTAACTATAATATAAAATGATCTAATCGGGTCACTGATTGCCCTACCCTAGAAGTTTAATAGTGCATTTTACTCGCCATTTCATGCGCTTTGAGATGCCGCTTAGCCCAATACGCTATCTGAAATATGAGCGACGAAAGTTGAACAAATGTGATAGAATTTCGCTGAATTATTTTATTAACCAGAATGTAAAATGATCTAATCTGGTCTCTGTTCGCCCTAGCCTAGAAGTTTAATAGTGCATTTTACTGGCCATTTCATGCGCTTTGAGATGCCGCTTAGCCCAATACGCTATCTGAAATAGGAGCGACGTAAATTGAACAAATGTGACAGAATTTTGCTGAATTCTTAAATTAACCACAATATAAAATGATCTAATCGGGTCTCTGATTGCCCTATCATAGAAGTTTAATAGTGCATTTTACTCGCCATTTCATGCGCCTTCAGATGCCGCTTAGCCCAATAAGCTATCTGAAATAGGAGCGACGTAAGTTGAACAAATGTGATAGAATTTCCCTGAAATCTTATATTAAACAAAATATAAAATGATCAAATCGGGTCTCTGATTGTCCTATCATAGAAGTTTAACAGTGCATTTCACTCGTCATTTCATGCGCTTTGACATGCCGCTTAGCCCAATAAGCTATCTGAAATAGGAGCGACGTAAATTGAACAAATGTGATAGAATTTCCGTGAATTCTTATATTAACCTTAATGTAAAATGATCTAATCGGGTCTCTGTTCGCCCTAGCCTAGAAGTTTAACAGTGCATTTTAGTCGCCATTTCATGCGCTTTGAGATCCCGCTTAGCCCAATACGCTATCTGAAATAGGAGCGACGCAAATTGAACAAGTGTGATAGAATTTCCCTGAAATCTTATATTAATCAAAATATAAAATGATCTAATCGGGTCTCTGATTGCCCTATCATAGAAGATTAGTAGTGCATTTTACTCGCCATTCCACGCGCTTTAAGATGCCGCCTAGCCCAGTACGCTATCTGAAATAGGAGCAACGTAACTTGAACAAATGTGATAGAATTACGCTGAATTCTTATATTAACCGTAATATAAAATGATCTAATCGGGTCTCTGTTTGCCTTATCCTAGAAGTTTAATAGCGCATTTTACTCGCCATTTCATGCGCTTTGAGATGCCGCTTAGCCCAATACGCTGTCTGGAATAGGAGCGACGTAAATTGAACAAATGTGAGAGAATTCCCGTGAATTCTTATATTAACCTTAATGTAAAATGATGCAATCGGATCTCTGTTCGCCCTACCATAGAAGTCTAATAGTGCGTTTCACTCGCCATTTCATGCGCTTTGAGATGCCGCTTAGCCCAATACGCTATCTGAAATAGGAGCGACGTAAGTTGAACAAATGTGATAGAATTTCACTGAATTCTTAAATTAACCATAATATAAAATGATCTAATCGGGTCTCTGATTGCCCTCTCATAGAATTTTAATAGTGCATTTTACTCGCCATTCCACGCGCTTTAAGATGCCGCCTAGCCCAGTACGCTATCTGAAATAGGAGCGACGTAAATTGAGCAAATGTGATAGAATTTCGCTGAATTCTTAAATTAACCATAATATAAAATGATCTAATCGGGTCTCTGTTTGCCCTACCGTAGAAGTTTAATAGTGCATTTTACTCGCCATTGCATGTGCTTTGAGATGCCGCTAAGCCCAATAAGCTATCTGTAATAGGAGCAACGTAAATTTTACAAATGTTATAGAATTTCGTTGAATTCTTATATTAACCAAAATATAAAATGATCTAATCGGGTCTCTGATTGCCCTATCATCGAAGTTTAATAGTGCATTTTACTCGCCATTCCACGCGCTTTAAGATGCCGCCTAGCCCAGTACGCTATCTGAAATAGGAGCGACGTAACTTGAACAAATGTGATAGAATCACGCTGCATTCTTATATTAACCGTAATATAAAATGATCTAATCGGGTCTCTGTTTGCCTTATCCTAGAAGTATAATAGTACATTATACTCGCCATTTCATGCGCTTTTAGATGCCGCTTAGCCCAGGACGCTATCTGAAATAGGAGCGACGTAAATTGAACAAATGTGATAGAATTTCACTGAATTCTTATATTAACCAAAATATAAAATGATCTAATCGGGTCTCTGATTGCCCTAGGATAGAAGTTAAATAGTGCATTTTACTCGCCATTCCGAACGCTTTAAGATGCCGCATAGCCCAGTTCGCTATCTGCAATTGGAGCAACGTAAATTGAACAAATGTGATAGAATTTTGCTGAATTCTTAAATTAACCATAGTACAAAATGATCTAATCGGGTCTCTGTTTGCTCTACCCTAGAAGTTTAATAGTGCATTTTGCTCGCCATTTCATGCGCTTTGAGATGCCGCTTAGCTCAATGCGCTATTTGAAATAGGAGCGACGTAAGTTGAACAAATGTGATAGAATTTCGCTGAATTCTTATATTAACCATAACATAAAATGATCTAATCGGGTCTCTGTTTGCCCTACCCTAGAAGTTTAATAGTGCATTTTGCTCGCCATTTCATGCGCTTTGAGATGCCGCTTAGCCCAATACGCTATCTGAAATAGGAGCGACGTAAATTGAACAAATGTGATAGAATTTCCCTGAAATCTTATATTAAACAAAATATACAATGATCTAATCGGGTCTCTGATTGCCCTATCATAGAAGTTTAGCAGTGCATTTTACTCGCCATTCCACGCGCTTTAAGATGCCGCCTAGCCCAGTACGCTATCTAAATTAGGAGCGACGTAAGTTGAACAAATGTGATAGAATTACGCTGAATTCTTATATTAACCGTAATATAAAATGATCTAATCGGGTCTCTGTTTGCCCTACCCTAGTAGTTTAATTGTGCACTTCACTCGTCATTTCACGCGCTTTGAGACGCCGCTTCGCCCAATAAGCTATTTGAAATAGGAGCGACGTAAATTGAACAAATGTGATAGAATTTCGCTGAATTCTTAAAGTAACCTTAATATAAAATGATCTAATCGGGTCTCTGGTTTCCCTACCATAGAAGTTTAATAGTCCATTTTACTCGCCATTCCACGCGCCTTAAGATGCCGTCTAGCACAGTACGCTATTTGAAATAGGAGCGACGTAAATTGAACAAATGTGATAGAATTTCGCTGAATTCTTAAAGTAACCTTAATATAAAATGATCTAATCGGGTCTCTGTTTGCCCTACCCTAGAAGTTGAATAGTGCATTTCACTCGTCATTTCATGCGCATTGAGATGCCGCTAAGCACAATAAGCTATCTGGAATAGCAGCGACGTAAATTGAACAAATGTGAAAGAACTACGCCGCATTCTTATATTAACCGTAATATAAAATGATCTAATCGGGTCTCTGTTTGCCTTATCCTAGAAGTTTAATAGTGCATTTTACTGGCCATTTCATGCGCTTTCAGATGCCGCTTAGCCCAATACGCTATCTGAAATAGGAGCGACGTAAATTGAACAAATGTGATAGAATTTTGCTGAATTCTTAAATTAACCACAATATAAAATGATCTAATCGGGTTTCTGTTTGCCCTACCCTAGTAGTTTAATTGTGCATTTTACTCGCCATTTCATGCGCTTTTCGATGCCGCTTATCCCAATACGCTATCTGAAATAGGAGCGACGTACGTTGAACAAATGTGATAGAATTTCGCTGAATTCTTTTAAGAACCATAATGTAAAACGATCTAATCGGGTCTCTGTTTGCCTTATCCTAGAAGTTTAATAGCGCATTTTACTCGCCATTTCATGCGCTTTGAGATGCCGCTTAGCCCAATACGCTGTCTGGAATAGGAGCGACGTAAATTGAACAAATGTGAGAGAATTCCCGTGAATGCTTATATTAACCTTAATGTAAAATGATGCAATCGGGTCTCTGTTCGCCCTACCATAGAAGTCTAATAGTGCGTTTCACTCGCCATTTCATGCGCTTTGAGATGCCGCTTAGCCCAATACGCTATCTGAAATAGGAGCGACGTAAATTGAACAAATGTGATAGAATTTCCCTGAAATCTTATATTAAACAAAATATACAATGATCTAATCGGGTCTCTGATTGCCCTATCATAGAAGTTTAGCAGTGCATTTTACTCGCCATTCCACGCGCTTTAAGATGCCGCCTAGCCCAGTACGCTATCTAAATTAGGAGCGACGTAAGTTGAACAAATGTGATAGAATTACGCTGAATTCTTATATTAACCGTAATATAAAATGATCTAATCGGGTCTCTGTTTGCCCTACCCTAGTAGTTTAATTGTGCGCTTCACTCGTCATACACGCGCTTTGAGACGCCGCTTCGCCCAATAAGCTATTTGAAATAGGAGCGACGTAAATTGAACAAATGTGGTAGAATTTCGCTGAATTCTTAAAGTAACCTTAATATAAAATGATCTAATCGGGTCTCTGGTTTCCCTACCATAGAAGTTTAATAGTGCATTTTACTCGCCATTCCACGCGCCTTAAGATGCCGTCTAGCACAGTACGCTATTTGAAATAGGAGCGACGTAAATTGAACAAATGTGATAGAATTTCGCTGAATTCTTAAAGTAACCTTAATATAAAATGATCTAATCGGGTCTCTGTTTGCCCTGCCCTAGAAGTTGAATAGTGCATTTCACTCGTCATTTCATGCGCATTGAGATGCCGCTAAGCACAATAAGCTATCTGGAATAGCAGCGACGTAAATTGAACAAATGTGAAAGAACTACGCCGCATTCTTATATTAACCGTAATATAAAATGATCTAATCGGGTCTCTGTTTGCCTTATCCTAGAAGTTTAATAGTGCATTTTACTGGCCATTTCATGCGCTTTCAGATGCCGCTTAGCCCAATACGCTATCTGAAATAGGAGCGACGTAAATTGAACAAATGTGATAGAATTTTGCTGAATTCTTAAATTAACCACAATATAAAATGATCTAATCGGGTTTCTGTTTGCCCTACCCTAGTAGTTTAATTGTGCATTTTACTCGCCATTTCATGCGCTTTTCGATGCCGCTTATCCCAATACGCTATCTGAAATAGGAGCGACGTACGTTGAACAAATGTGATAGAATTTCGCTGAATTCTTTTAAGAACCATAATGTAAAATGATCTAATCGGGTCTCTGTTTGCCTTATTCTAGAAGTTTAATAGCGCATTTTACACGCCATTTCATGCGCTTTGAGATGCCGCTTAGCCCAATACGCTGTCTGGAATAGGAGCGACGTAAATTGAACAAATGTGAGAGAATTCCCGTGAATTCTTATATTAACCTTAATGTAAAATGATGCAATCGGGTCTCTGTTCGCCCTACCATAGAAGTCTAATAGTGCGTTTCACTCGCCATTTCATGCGCTTTGAGATGCCGCTTAGCCCAATACGCTATCTGAAATAGGAGCGACGTAAGTTGAACAAATGTGATAGAATTTCACTGAATTCTTAAATTAACCATAATATAAAATGATCTAATCGGGTCTCTGATTGCCCTCTCATAGAATTTTAATAGTGCATTTTACTCGCCATTCCACGCGCTTTAAGATGCCGCCTAGCCCAGTACGCTATCTGAAATAGGAGCGACGTAAATTGAGCAAATGTGATAGAATTTCGCTGAATTCTTAAATTAACCATAATATAAAATGATCTAATCGGGTCTCTGTTTGCCCTACCGTAGAAGTTTAATAGTGCATTTTACTCGCCATTGCATGTGCTTTGAGATGCCGCTAAGCCCAATAAGCTATCTGTAATAGGAGCAACGTAAATTTTACAAATGTGATAGAATTTCGTTGAATTCTTATATTAACCAAAATATAAAATGATCTAATCGGGTCTCTGATTGCCCTATCATCGAAGTTTAATAGTGCATTTTACTCGCCATTCCACGCGCTTTAAGATGCCGCCTAGCCCAGTACGCTATCTGAAATAGGAGCGACGTAACTTGAACAAATGTGATAGAATCACGCTGCATTCTTATATTAACCGTAATATAAAATGATCTAATCGGGTCTCTGTTTGCCTTATCCTAGAAGTATAATAGTACATTACACTCGCCATTTCATGCGCTTTTAGATGCCGCTTAGCCCAGGACGCTATCTGAAATAGGAGCGACGTAAATTGAACAAATGTGATAGAATTTCACTGAATTCTTATATTAACCAAAATATAAAATGATCTAATCGGGTCTCTGATTGCCCTAGGATAGAAGTTAAATAGTGCATTTTACTCGCCATTCCGAACGCTTTAAGATGCCGCATAGCCCAGTTCGCTATCTGCAATTGGAGCAACGTAAATTGAACAAATGTGATAGAATTTTGCTGAATTCTTAAATTAACCATAGTACAAAATGATCTAATCGGGTCTCTGTTTGCTCTACCCTAGAAGTTTAATAGTGCATTTTGCTCGCCATTTCATGCGCTTTCAGATGCCGCTTAGCTCAATACGCTATCTGAAATAGGAGCGACGTAAATTGAACAAATGTGATAGAATTTCCGTGAATCCTTATATTAACCTTAATGTAAAATGATCTAATCGGGTCTCTGATTGCCCTATCATCGAAGTTTAATAGTGCATTTTACTCGCCATTCCGAACGCTTTAAGATGCCGCATAGCCCAATACGCTGTCTGAAATAGGAGCGACGTAAATTGAATAAATGTGATAGAATTTCCGTGAGTCCTTATATTAACCATAATGTAAAATGATCTAATCGGGTCTCTGTTCGACCTACCATAGAAGTTTAATAGTGCATTTTACTCGCCATTTCATGCGCTTTGAGATGCCGCATTGCCCAATACGCTATCTGAAATAGGAGCGACGTAAATTGAACAAATGTGATAGAATTTCCGTGAATCCTTATATTAACCTTAATGTAAAATGATCTAATCGGGTCTCTGTTCGCCCTACCATAGAAGTCTAATGGTGCATTTCACTCGCCATTTCATGCGCTTTGTGATGCCGCTTAGCCCAATACGCTATCTGAAATAGGAGCGACGTAAGTTGAACAAATGTGATAGAATTTCGCTGAATTCTTTTATTAATCATAATGTAAAATGATCTGATCGGGTCTCTGTTCGCCCTAGCCTAGAAGTTTAATAGTGCATTTTATTCGCCACTTCATGCGCTTTGAGATGCCGCTTAGCCGAATACGCTATCTGAAATAGGAGCGACGCAAATTAAACAAATGTGATACTATTTCCCTGAAATCTTATATTAAACAAAATATAAAATGATCTAATCGGGTCTCTGATTGCCCTATCATAGAAGTTTAGTAGTGCATTTTACTCGCCATTCCACGCGCTTTAAGATGCCGCCTAGCCCAGTACGCTATCTGAAAGAGGAGCGACGTAAGTTGAACAAATGTGATAGAATTTTGTTGAATTCTTAAATTAACCATAATATAAAATGATCTAATCGGGTCTCTGTTTGCCCTACCCTAGAAGTTTAATAGTGCATTTTAGTCGCCATTTCATGCGCTTTGAGATCCCGCTTAGCCCAATACGCTATCTGAAATAGGAGCGACGTAAGTTGAACAAATGTGATAGAATTTCCCTGAAATCTTATATTAATCAAAATATAAAATGATCTAATCGGGTCTCTGATTGCCCTATCATAGAAGTTTAGCAGTGCATTTTACTCGCCATTCCACGCGCTTTAAGATGCCGCCTAGCCCAGTACGCTATCTAAATTAGGAGCGACGTAAGTTGAACAAATGTGATAGAATTTCGCTGAATTCTTAAATTAACCATAACATAAAATGATCTAATCGGGTCTCTGTTTGCCCTACCCTAGAAGTTTAATAGTGCATTTCACTCGTCATTTCATGCGCTTTGAGATGCCGCTTAGCCCAATACGCTATCTGAAATAGGAGCGACGAAAGTTGAACAAAGGTGATAGAATTTCGCTGAATCATTTTATTAACCAGAATCTGAAATGATCTAATCTGGTCTCTGTTCGCCCTAGCCTAGAAGTTTAATAGCGGATTTTACTCGGCATTCCACGCGCTTTAAGATGCCGCCTAGCCCACTACGCTATCTGAAATAGGAGCGACCTAAATTGAACGAATGTGATAGAATTTTGCAGAATTCTTAAATTAACCATAATATAAAATGATCTAATCGGGTCTCTGTTTGCCCTACCCTAGAAGTTTAATGGTGCATGTTACTCGCCATTTCATGCGCTTTGAGATGCCGCTTAGCCCAATACGCTATCTGAAATAGGAGCGACGAAAGTTGAACAAAGGTGATAGAATTTCGCTGAATTATTTTATTAACCAGAATGTGAAATGATCTAATCTGGTCTCTGTTCGCCCTAGCCTAGAAGTTTAATAGTGGATTTTACTCGGCATTCCACGCGCTTTAAGATGCCGCCTAGCCCACTACGCTATCTGAAATAGGAGCGACCTAAATTGAACGAATGTGATAGAATTTTGCAGAATTCTTAAATTAACCATAATGTAAAATGATGTAATCGGGTCTCTGTTCGCCCTACCCTAGAAGTTTAATAGTGCATTTCACTCGTCATTTCATACGCTTTGAGATGACGCTTAACCCAATACGCTATCTGAAATAGGAGCGACGTAAGTTGAACAAATGTGACAGAATTACGCTGCATTCTTATATTCACCTTAATGTAAAATGATCTAATCGGGTCTCTGTTCGCCCTAGCCTAGAAGTTTAATAGTGCATTTCACTCGTCATTTCATGCGCTTTGAGATGCCGCTGAGCCCAATAAGCTATCTGTAATAGGAGCGACGTAAATTGAACAAATGTGATAGAATTTCGCTGAATTCTTAAATTAACCATAATATAAAATGACCTAATCGGGTCTCTGTTTGCCCTACCCTAGAAGTTTAATAGTGCATTTTACTCGCCATTTCATGCGCCTTCAGATGCCGCTTAGCCCAATAAGCTATCTGAAATAGGAGCGACGTAAGTTGAACAAATGTGATAGAATTTCCCTGAAATCTTATATTAAACAAAATATAAAATGATCTAATCGGGTCTCTGATTGTCCTATCATAGAAGTTTAACAGTGCATTTCACTCGTCATTTCATGCGCTTTGACATGCCGCTTAGCCCAATAAGCTATCTGAAATAGGAGCGACGTAAATTGAACAAATGTGATAGAATTTCCGTGAATTCTTATATTAACCTTAATGTAAAATGATCTAATCGGGTCTCTGTTCGCCCTAGCCTAGAAGTTTAACAGTGCATTTTAGTCGCCATTTCATGCGCTTTGAGATCCCGCTTAGCCCAATACGCTATCTGAAATAGGAGCGACGCAAATTGAACAAGTGTGATAGAATTTCCCTGAAATCTTATATTAATCAAAATATAAAATGATCTAATCGGGTCTCTGATTGCCCTATCATAGAAGATTAGTAGTGCATTTTACTCGCCATTCCACGCGCTTTAAGATGCCGCCTAGCCCAGTACGCTATCTGAAATAGGAGCCACGTAAGTTGCACAAATGTGATAGAATTACGCTGAATTTGTACATTAACCATAATGTAAAATGATCTAATCGGGTCTCTGTTTGCACTACCCTAGAAGTTTAATAGTGCATTTCACTCGCCACTTCATGCGCTTTGTGATGCCGCTTAGCCCAATACGCTATCTGAAATAGGAGCGACGCAAATTGAACAAGTGTGATAGAATTTCGCTGAATTCTTATATTAACCAAAATATAAAATGATCTAATCGGGTCTCTGATTGCCCTATCATAGAAGTTTAGTGGTGCATTTTACTCGCCATTCCACGCGCATTAAGATGCCGCCTAGCCCAGTACGCTATCTAAATTAGGAGCGACGTAAGTTGAACAAATGTGATAGAATTTCGCTCAATTCTTAAATTAACCATAACATAAAATGATCTAATCGGGTCTCTGTTTGCCCTACCCTAGAAGTTTAATAGTGCATTTTACTCGCCATTTCTTGCGCTTTGAGATGACGCTTAACCCAATACGCTATGTGAAATAGGAGCGACGTAAGTTGAACAAATGTGACAGAATTACGCTGCATTCTTATATTCACCTTAATGTAAAAGGATCTAATCGGGTCTCTGTTCGCCCTAGCCTAGAAGTTTAATAGTGCATTTCACTCGTCATTTCATGCGCTTTGAGATGCCGCTAAGCCCAATAAGCTATCTGTAAAAGAAGCGACGTAAATTGAACAAATGTGATAGAATTTCGTTGAATTCTTATATTAACCATAATATAAAATGATGTAATCTGGTCTCTGATTGCCCTATCATAGAAGTTCAATAGTGCATTTTACTCGCCATTTCATGCGCCTTCAGATGCCGCTTAGCCCAATAAGCTATCTGAAATAGGAGCGACGTAAATTGAACAAATGTGATAGAATTTCCCTGAAATCTTATATTAAACAAAATATAAAATGATCTAATCGGGTCTCTGATTGCCCTATCATAGAAGTTTAACAGTGCATTTCACTCGTCATTTCATGCGCCTTCACATGCCGCTTAGCCCAATAAGCTATCTGAAATAGGAGCGACGTAAATTGAACAAATGTGATAGAATTTCCGTGAAATCTTATATTAAACAAAATATAAAATGATCTAATCGGGTCTCTGATTGCCCTATCATAGAAGTTTAGTAGTGCATTTTACTCGTCATCCCACGCGCTTTAAGGTGCCGCCTAGCCCAGTACGCTATCTGAAATAGGAGCGACGTAAGTTGAACAAATGTGATAGAATTTTGCTGAATTCTTAAATTAACCATAATATAAAATGATCTAATCGGGCCTCTGTTTGCCCTACCCTAGAAGTTTAATAGTGCATTTCACTCGTCACTTTATGCGCTTTGAGATGCCGCTAAGCCCAATAAGCTATCGGAAATAGGAGCGACGTAAATTGAACAAATGTGATAGAATTTCGCAGAATTCTTATGTTAACCAAAATATAAAATGATCTGATCTCGTCTCTGTTCGCCATAGCCTAGAAGTTTAATAGTGCATTTTGTTCGCCATTTCATGCGCTTTGAGATGCCGCATAGCCTAATACGCTATCTGAAATAGGAGCGACGTAAATTGAACAAGTGTGATAGAATCTCGCTGAATACTTATATTAACCTTAATGTAAAATGATGTAATCGGGTCTCTGTTCGCCCTACCCTAGAAGTTTAATAGTGCATTTCACTCGTCATTTCATGCGCTTTGAGATAACGCTTAACCCAATACGCTATCTGAAATAGGAGCGACGTAAGTTGAACAAATGTGACAGAATTACGCTGCATTCTTATATTTACCTTAATGTAAAATGATCTCTTCGGGTCTCTGTTCGCCCTACCCAAGAAGTATAATAGTGCATTTCACTCGTCATTTCATGCGCTTTGAGATGCCGCCTACCCCAATACGCTATCTGAAATAGTAGCGACGTAAATTGAACAAATGTGATAGAATTTCGCTGAATTCTTATATTAACCAAAGTATAAAATGATCTTTCTGGTCTCTGATTGCCCTATCATAGAAGTTTAATAGTGCATTTTACTCGCCATTCCACGCGCTTTAAGATGCCGCATGGCCCAGCACGCTATCTGAAACAGGAGCGACGTAAATTGAACAAATGTGATAGAATTTTGCTGACATCTTAAATTAACCATAATATAAAATGATCTAATCGGGTCTCTGTTTGTCCTACCCTAGAAGTTTAATAGTGCATTTTACTCGTCACTTCATGCGCCTTCAGATGCCGCTTAGCCCAATAAGCTATCTGAAATAGGAGCGACGTAAATTGAACAAATGTGATAAAATTTCGCAGAATCCTTATGTTAACCAAAGTATAAAATGATCTAATCTGGTCTCTGTTCGCCCTAGCCTGGAAGTGGAATAGTGCATTTTGTTCGCCATTTCATGCGCTTTGTGATGCCGCTTAGCCCAATACGCTATCTGAAATAGGAGCGACGTAAATTGAACAAATGTGATAGAATTTCCCTGAAACTTTATATTAAACAAAATATAAAATGATCTAATCGGGTCTCTGATTGCTCTATCATAGAAGTTTAGTAGTGCATTTTACTCGCCCTTCCACGCGCTTTAAGATGCCTCCTAGCCCAGTACGCTATCTGAAATAGGAGCGACGTAAGATGAACAAATGTGATAGAATTACGCTGAATTCTTATATTAACCGTAATATAAAATGATCTAATCGGGTCTCCGTTTGCCTTATCCTAAAAGTTTAATAGCGCATTTTACTCGCCATTTCATGCGCTTTGGGAGGCCGCTTAGCCCAATACGCTATCTGAAATAGGAGCGACGTAAATTGAACAAATGTGATAGAATTTCGCTGAATTCTTATATTAACCATAATATAAAATGATCTCATCGGGTCTCTGTTTGCCCTACCCTAGAAGTTTAATAGTGCATTTTACTCGCCATTTCACGCGATTTCAGATGCCGCATAGCCCAATACGCTGTCTGAAATAGGAGCGACGTAAATTGAATAAATGTGATAGAATTTCCGTGAGTCCTTATATTAACCATAATGTAAAATGATCTAATCGGGTCTCTGTTCGACCTACCATAGAAGTTTAATAGTGCATTTTACTCGCCATTTCATGCGCTTTGAGATGCCGCATTGCCCAATACGCTATCTGAAATAGGAGCGACGTAAATTGAACAAATGTGATAGAATTTCCGTGAATCCTTATATTAACCTTAATGTAAAATGATCTAATCGGGTCTCTGTTCGCCCTACCATAGAAGTCTAATGGTGCATTTCACTCGCCATTTCATGCGCTTTGTGATGCCGCTTAGCCCAATACGCTATCTGAAATAGGAGCGACGTAAGTTGAACAAATGTGATAGAATTTCGCTGAATTCTTTTATTAATCATAATGTAAAATGATCTGATCGGGTCTCTGTTCGCCCTAGCCTAGAAGTTTAATAGTGCATTTTATTCGCCACTTCATGCGCTTTGAGATGCCGCTTAGCCGAATACGCTATCTGAAATAGGAGCGACGCAAATTAAACAAATGTGATACTATTTCCCTGAAATCTTATATTAAACAAAATATAAAATGATCTAATCGGGTCTCTGATTGCCCTATCATAGAAGTTTAGTAGTGCATTTTACTCGCCATTCCACGCGCTTTAAGATGCCGCCTAGCCCAGTACGCTATCTGAAAGAGGAGCGACGTAAGTTGAACAAATGTGATAGAATTTTGTTGAATTCTTAAATTAACCATAATATAAAATGATCTAATCGGGTCTCTGTTTGCCCTACCCTAGAAGTTTAATAGTGCATTTTAGTCGCCATTTCATGCGCTTTGAGATCCCGCTTAGCCCAATACGCTATCTGAAATAGGAGCGACGTAAATTGAACAAATGTGATAGAATTTCCCTGAAATCTTATATTAATCAAAATATAAAATGATCTAATCGGGTCTCTGATTGCCCTATCATAGAAGATTAGTAGTGCATTTTACTCGCCATTCCACGCGCTTTAAGATGACGCCTAGCCCAGTACGCTATCTGAAATAGGAGCAACGTAACTTGAACAAATGTGATAGAACTACGCTGAATTCTTATATTAACCGTAATATAAAATGATCTAATCGGGTCTCTGTTTGCCTTATCCTAGAAGTTTAATAGCGCATTTTACTCGCCATTTCATGCGCTTTGAGATGCCGCTTAGCCCAATACGCTGTCTGGAATAGGAGCGACGTAAATTGAACACATGTGATAGAATTCCCGTGAATTCTTATATTAACCTTAATGTAAAATGATGCAATCGGGTCTCTGCTCGCCCTACCATAGAAGTCTAATAGTGCGTTTCACTCGCCATTTCATGCGCTTTGAGATGCCGCTTAGCCCAATACGCTATCTGAAATAGGAGCGACGTAAGTTGAACAAATGTGATAGAATTTCACTGAATTCTTAAATTAACCATAATATAAAATGATCTAATCGGGTCTCTGATTGCCCTCTCATAGAATTTTAATAGTGCATTTTCTCGCCATTCCACGCGCTTTAAGATGCCGCCTAGCCCAGTACGCTATCTGAAATAGGAGCGACGTAAATTGAACAAATGTGATAGAATTTCCCTGAATTCTTATATTAACCAAAATATAAAATGATCTAATCGGGTCTCTGATTGCCCTAGGATAGAAGTTAAATAGTGCATTTTACTCGCCATTCCGAACGCTTTAAGTTGCCGCATAGCCCAGTTCGCTATCTGCAATAGGAGCAACGTAAATTGAACAAATGTGATAGAATTTTGCTGACATCTTAAATTAACCATAATATAAAATGATCTAATCGGGTCTCTGTTTGCCCTACCCTAGAAGTTTAATAGTGCATTTTACTCGTCACTTCATGCGCCTTCAGATGCCGCTTAGCCCAATAAGCTATCTGAAATAGGAGCGACGTAAATTGAACAAATGTGATAAAATTTCGCAGAATCCTTATGTTAACCAAAGTATAAAATGATCTAATCTGGTCTCTGTTCGCCCTAGCCTGGAAGTGGAATAGTGCATTTTGTTCGCCATTTCATGCGCTTAGCCCAATACGCTATCTGAAATAGGAGCGACGTAAATTGAACAAATGTGATAGAATTTCCCTGAAACTTTATATTAAACAAAATATAAAATGATCTAATCGGGTCTCTGATTGCTCTATCATAGAAGTTTAGTAGTGCATTTTACTCGCCCTTCCACGCGCTTTAAGATGCCTCCTAGCCCAGTACGCTATCTGAAATAGGAGCGACGTAAGATGAACAAATGTGATAGAATTACGCTGAATTCTTATATTAACCGTAATATAAAATGATCTAATCGGGTCTCCGTTTGCCTTATCCTAAAAGTTTAATAGCGCATTTTACTCGCCATTTCATGCGCTTTGGGAGGCCGCTTAGCCCAATACGCTATCTGAAATAGGAGCGACGTAAATTGAACAAATGTGATAGAATTTCGCTGAATTCTTATATTAACCATAATATAAAATGATCTCATCGGGTCTCTGTTTGCCCTACCCTAGAAGTTTAATAGTGCATTTTACTCGCCATTTCACGCGATTTCAGATGCCGCATAGCCCAATACGCTGTCTGAAATAGGAGCGCCGTAAATTGAATAAATGTGATAGAATTTCCGTGAGTCCTTATATTAACCATAATGTAAAATGATCTAATCGGGTCTCTGTTCGACCTACCATAGAAGTTTAATAGTGCATTTTACTCGCCATTTCATGCGCTTTGAGATGCCGCATTGCCCAATACGCTATCTGAAATAGGAGCGACGTAAATTGAACAGATGTGATAGAATTTCCGTGAATCCTTATATTAACCTTAATGTAAAATGATCTAATCGGGTCTCTGTTCGCCCTACCATAGAAGTCTAATGGTGCATTTTATTCGCCACTTCATGCGCTTTGAGATGCCGCTTAGCCGAATACGCTATCTGAAATAGGAGCGACGCAAATTAAACAAATGTGATACTATTTCCCTGAAATCTTATATTAAACAAAATATAAAATGATCTAATCGGGTCTCTGATTGCCCTATCATAGAAGTTTAGTAGTGCATTTTACTCGTCATTCCACGCGCTTTAAGATGCCGCCTAGCCCAGTACGCTATCTGAAAGAGGAGCGACGTAAGTTGAACAAATGTGATAGAATTTTGTTGAATTCTTAAATTAACCATAATATAAAATGATCTAATCGGGTCTCTGTTTGCCCTACCCTAGAAGTTTAATAGTGCATTTTAGTCGCCATTTCATGCGCTTTGAGATCCCGCTTAGCCCAATACGCTATCTGAAATAGGAGCGACGTAAATTGAACAAATGTGATAGAATTTCCATGAAATCTTATATTAATCAAAATATAAAATGATCTAATCGAGTCTCTGATTGCCCTATCATAGAAGATTAGTAGTGCATTTTACTCGCCATACCACGCGCTTTAAGATGCCGCCTAGCCCAGTACGCTATCTGAAATAGGAGCAACGTAACTTGAACAAATGTGATAGAATTACGCTGAATTCTTATATTAACCGTAATATAAAATGATCTAATCGGGTCTCTGTTTGCCTTATCCTAGAAGTTTAATAGCGCATTTTACTCGCCATTTCATGCGCTTTGAGATGCCGCTTAGCCCAATACGCTGTTTGGAATAGGAGCGACGTAAATTGAACAAATGTGATAGAACTCCCGTGAATTCTTATATTAACCTTAATGTAAAATGATGCAATCGGGTCTCTGTTCGCCCTACCATAGAAGTCTAATAGTGCGTTTCACTCGCCATTTCATGCGCTTTGAGATGCCGCTCAGCCCAATACGCTATCTGAAATGGGAGCGACGTAAGTTGAACAAATGTGATAGAATTTCACTGAATTCTTAAATTAACCATAATATAAAATGATCTAATCGGGTCTCTGATTGCCCTCTCATACAATTTTAATAGTGCATTTTCTCGCCATTCCACGCGCTTTCAGATGCCGCCTAGCCCAGTACGCTATCTGAAATAGGAGCGACGTAAATTGAGCAAATGTGATAGAATCACGCTGCATTCTTATATTAACCGTAATATAAAATGATCTAATCGGGTCTCTGTTTGCCTTATCCTAGAAGTATAATAGTGCATTATACTCGCCATTTCATGCGCTTTTAGATGCCGCTTAGCCCAGGACGCTATCTGAAATAGGAGCGACGTAAATTGAACAAATGTGATAGAATTTCGCTGAATTCTTTTAAGAAGCATAATGTAAAATGATCTAATCGGGTCTCTGTTCGCCCTAGCCTAGAAGTTTAATAGCGCATTTTATTCGCCATTTCATGCGCCTTGAGATGCCGCTTAGCCCAATACGCTATCTGAAATAGGAGCGACGTAAATTGAACAAATGTGATAGAATTTCCCTGAAATCTTATATTAAACAAAATATACAATGATCTAATCGGGTCTCTGATTGCCCTATCATAGAAGTTTAGCAGTGCATTTTACTCGCCGTTCCACGCGCTTTAAGATGCCGCCTAGCCCAGTACGCTATCTAAATTAGGAGCGACGTAAGTTGAACAAATGTGATAGAATTGCGCTGAATTCTTAAATTAACTATAATATAAAATGATCTAATCGGGTCACTGATTGCCCTACCCTAGAAGTTTAATAGTGCATTTTACTCGCCATTTCATGCGCTTTGAGATGCCGCTTAGCCCAATACGCTATCTGAAATATGAGCGACGAAAGTTGAACAAATGTGATAGAATTTCGCTGAATTATTTTATTAACCAGAATGTAAAATGATCTAATCTGGTCTCTGTTCGCCCTAGCCTAGAAGTTTAATAGTGCATTTTACTGGCCATTTCATGCGCTTTGAGATGCCGCTTAGCCCAATACGCTATCTGAAATAGGAGCGACGTAAATTGAACAAATGTGACAGAATTTTGCTGAATTCTTAAATTAACCACAATATAAAATGATCTAATCGGGTTTCTGTTTGCCCTACCCTAGTAGTTTAATTGTGCATTTTACTCGACATTTCATGCGCTTTGAGATGCCGCTTCGCCCAATACGCTATCTGAAATAGGAGCGACGTAAATTAAACAAATGTGATAGAATTTCCCTGAAATCTTATATTAAACAAAATATAAAATGATCTAATCGGGTCTCTGATTGCCCTATCATAGAAGTTTAGCAGTGCATTTTACTCGCCATTCCACGCGCATTAAGATGCCGCCTAGCCCAGTACGCTATCTAAATTAGGAGCGACGTAAGTTGAACAAATGTGATAGAATTTCGCTCGATTCTTAAATTAACCATAACATGAAATGATCTAATCGGGTCTCTGTTTGCCCTACCCTAGAAGTTTAATAGTGCATTTTACTCGCCATTTCTTGCGCTTTGAGATGACGCTTAACCCAATACGCTATGTGATATAGGAGCGACGTAAGTTGAACAAATGTGACAGAATTACGCTGCATTCTTATATTCACCTTAATGTAAAATGATCTAATCGGGTCTCCGTTCGCCCTAGCCTAGAAGTTTAATAGTGCATTTCACTCGTCATTTCATGCGCTTTGAGATGCCGCTGAGCCCAATAAGCTATCTGTTATAGGAGCGACGTAAATTGAACAAATGTGATAGAATTTCGCTGAATTCTTAAATTAACCATAATATAAAATGACCTAATCGGGTCTCTGTTTGCCCTACCCTAGAAGTTTAATAGTGCATTTCACACGTCAGTTCATGCGCTTTGAGATGCCGCTAAGCCCAATAAGCTATCTGTAATAGAAGCGACGTAAATTGAACAAATGTGATAGAATTTCGTTGAATTCTTATATTAACCAAAATATAAAATGATCTAATCGGGTCTCTGATTGCCCTATCATAGAAGTTTAATAGTGCATTTTACTCGCCATTTCATGCGCCTTCAGATGCCGCTTAGCCCAATAAGCTATCTGAAATAGGAGCGACGTAAGTTGAACAAATGTGATAGAATTTCCCTGAAATCTTATATTAAACAAAATATACAATGATCTAATCGGGTCTCTGATTGCCCTATCATAGAAGTTTAGCAGTGCATTTTACTCGCCATTCCACGCGCTTTAAGATGCCGCCTAGCCCAGTACGCTATCTAAATTAGGAGCGACGTAAGTTGAACAAATGTGATAGAATTTCGCTGAATTCTTAAATTAACTATAATATAAAATGATCTAATCGGGTCACTGATTGCCCTACCCTAGAAGTTTAATAGTGCATTTTACTCGCCATTTCATGCGCTTTGGGAGGCCGCTTAGCCCAATACGCTATCTGAAATAGGAGCGACGTAAATTGAACAAATGTGATAGAATTTCGCTGAATTCTTATATTAACCATAATATAAAATGATCTCATCGGGTCTCTGTTTGCCCTACCCTAGAAGTTTAATAGTGCATTTTACTCGCCATTTCACGCGATTTCAGATGCCGCATAGCCCAATACGCTGTCTGAAATAGGAGCGCCGTAAATTGAATAAATGTGATAGAATTTCCGTGAGTCCTTATATTAACCATAATGTAAAATGATCTAATCGGGTCTCTGTTCGACCTACCATAGAAGTTTAATAGTGCATTTTACTCGCCATTTCATGCGCTTTGAGATGCCGCTTAGCCCAATACGCTATCTGAAATAGGAGCGACGTAAATTGAACAAATGTGACAGAATTTTGCTGAATTCTTAAATTAACCACAATATAAAATGATCTAATCGGGTTTCTGTTTGCCCTACCCTAGTAGTTTAATTGTGCATTTTACTCGCCATTTCATGCGCTTTGAGATGCCGCTTCGCCCAATACGCTATCTGAAATAGGAGCGACGTAAATTAAACAAATGTGATAGAATTTCCCTGAAATCTTATATTAAACAAAATATAAAATGATCTAATCGGGTCTCTGATTGCCCTATCATAGAAGTTTAGCAGTGCATTTTACTCGCCATTCCACGCGCATTAAGATGCCGCCTAGCCCAGTACGCTATCTAAATTAGGAGCGACGTAAGTTGAACAAATGTGATAGAATTTCGCTCGATTCTTAAATTAACCATAACATGAAATGATCTAATCGGGTCTCTGTTTGCCCTACCCTAGAAGTTTAATAGTGCATTTTACTCGCCATTTCTTGCGCTTTGAGATGACGCTTAACCCAATACGCTATGTGATATAGGAGCGACGTAAGTTGAACAAATGTGACAGAATTACGCTGCATTCTTATATTCACCTTAATGTAAAATGATCTAATCGGGTCTCTGTTCGCCCTAGCCTAGAAGTTTAACAGTGCATTTTAGTCGCCATTTCATGCGCTTTGAGATCCCGCTTAGCCCAATACGCTATCTGAAATAGGAGCGACGCAAATTGAACAAGTGTGATAGAATTTCCCTGAAATCTTATATTAATCAAAATATAAAATGATCTAATCGGGTCTCTGATTGCCCTATCATAGAAGATTAGTAGTGCATTTTACTCGCCATTCCACGCGCTTTAAGATGCCGCCTAGCCCAGTACGCTGTGTGAAATAGAAGCGACGTAAATTGAACTAGTGTGATAGAATCTCGCTGAATACTTATATTAACCTTAATGTAAAATGATGTAATCGGGTCTCTGTTCGCCCTACCCTAGAAGTTTAATAGTGCATTTTACTCGCCATTCCACGCGCTTTAAGATGCCGCCTAGCCCAGTACGCTATCTGAAATAGGAGCGACGTAACTTGAACAAATGTGATAGAATCACGCTGCATTCTTAAATTAACCACAATATAAAATGATCTAATCGGGTCTCTGTTCGCCCTACCATAGAAGTCTAATAGTGCGTTTCACTCGCCATTTCATGCGCTTTGAGATGCCGCTTAGCCCAATACGCTATCTGAAATAGGAGCGACGTAAGTTGAACAAATGTGATAGAATTTCACTGAATTCTTAAATTAACCATAATATAAAATGATCTAATCGGGTCTCTGATTGCCCTCTCATAGAATTTTAATAGTGCATTTTCTCGCCATTCCACGCGCTTTAAGATGCCGCCTAGCCCAGTACGCTATCTGAAATAGGAGCGACGTACATTGAGCAAATGTGATAGAATTTCACTGAATTCTTAAATTAACCATAATATAAAATGATCTAATCGGGTCTCTGTTTGCCCTACCGTAGAAGTTTAATAGTGCATTTTACTCGCCATTGCATGTGCTTTGAGATGCCGCTAAGCCCAATAAGCTATCTGTAATAGGAGCAACGTAAATTTTACAAATGTGATAGAATTTCGTTGAATTCTTATATTAACCAAAATATAAAATGATCTAATCGGGTCTCTGATTGATCTATCATAGAAGTTTAGTAGTGCATTTTACTCGCCCTTCCACGCGCTTTAAGATGCCTCCTAGCCCAGTACGCTATCTGAAATAGGAGCGACGTAAATTGAACAAATGTGATAGAATTTGGCTGAATTCTTATATTAACCGTAATATAAAATGATCTAATCGGGTCTCCGTTTGCCTTATCCTAAAAGTTTAATAGCGCATTTTACTCGCCATTTCATGCGCTTTGAGAGGCCGCTTAGCCCAATACGCTATCTGAAATAGGAGCGACGTAAATTGAACAAATGTGATAGAATTTCGCTGAATTCTTATATTAACCATAATATAAAATGATCTCATCGGGTCTCTGTTTGCCCTACCCTAGAAGTTTAATAGTGCATTTTACTCGCCATTTCATGCGCTTTCAGATGCCGCATAGCCCAATACGCTGTCTGAAATAGGAGCGACGTAAATTGAATAAATGTGATAGAATTTCCGTGAGTCCTTATATTAACCATAATGTAAAATGATCTAATCGGGTCTCTGTTCGACCTACCATAGAAGTTTAATAGTGCATTTTACTCGCCATTTCATGCGCTTTGAGATGCCGCATTGCCCAATACGCTATCTGAAATAGGAGCGACGTAAATTGAACAAATGTGATAGAATTTCCGTGAATCCTGATATTAACCTTAATGTAAAATGATCTAATCGGGTCTCTGTTCGCCCTACCATAGAAGTCTAATGGTGCATTTCACTCGCCATTTCATGCGCTTTGTGATGCCGCTTAGCCCAATACGCTATCTGAAATAGGAGCGACGTAAGTTGAACAAATGTGATAGAATTTCGCTGAATTCTTTTATTAATCATAATGTAAAATGATCTGATCGGGTCTCTGTTCGCCCTAGCCTAGAAGTTTAATAGTGCATTTTATTCGCCACTTCATGCGCTTTGAGATGCCGCTTAGCCGAATACGCCATCTGAAATAGGAGCGACGCAAATTAAACAAATGTGATACTATTTCCCTGAAATCTTATATTAAACAAAATATAAGATGATCTAATCGGGTCTCTGATTGCCCTATCATAGAAGTTTAGTAGTGCATTTTACTCGCCATTCCACGCGCTTTAAGATGCCGCTTAGCCCAATACGCTATCTGAAATAGGAGCGACGTAAGTTGAACAAATGTGATAGAATTTCACTGAATTCTTAAATTAACCATAATATAAAATGATCTAATCGGGTCTCTGATTGCCCTCTCATAGAATTTTAATAGTGCATTTTCTCGCCACTCCACGCGCTTTAAGATGCCGCCTAGCCCAGTACGCTATCTGAAATAGGAGCGACGTACATTGAGCAAATGTGATAGAATTTCACTGAATTCTTAAATTAACCATAATATAAAATGATCTAATCGGGTCTCTGTTTGCCCTACCGTAGAAGTTTAATAGTGCATTTTACTCGCCATTGCATGTGCTTTGAGATGCCGCTAAGCCCAATAAGCTATCTGTAATAGGAGCAACGTAAATTTTACAAATGTGATAGAATTTCGTTGAATTCTTATATTAACCAAAATATAAAATGATCTAATCGGGTCTCTGATTGCCCTATCATCGAAGTTTAATAGTGCATTTTACTCGCCATTCCACGCGCTTTAAGCTGCCGCCTAGCCCAGTACGCTATCTGAAATAGGAGCGACGTAACTTGAACAAATGTGATAGAATCACGCTGCATTCTTATATTAACCGTAATATAAAATGATCTAATCGGGTCTCTGTTTGCCTTATCCTAGAAGTATAATAGTGCATTATACTCGCCATTTCATGCGCTTTTAGATGCCGCTTAGCCCAGGACGCTATCTGAAATAGGAGCGACGTAAATTGAACAAATGTGATAGAATTTCACTGAATTCTTATATTAACCAAAATATAAAATGATCTAATCGGGTCCCTGATTGCCCTAGGATAGAAGTTAAATAGTGCATTTTACTCGCCATTCCGAACGCTTTAAGATGCCGCATAGCCCAGTTCGCTATCTGCAATAGGAGCAACGTAAATTGAACAAATGTGATAGAATTTTGCTGAATTCTTAAATTAACCATAGTACAAAATGATCTAATCGGGTCTCTGTTTGCTCTACCCTAGAAGTTTAATAGTGCATTTTGCTCGCCATTTCATGCGCTTTGAGATGCCGCTTAGCTCAATACGCTATTTGAAATAGGAGCGACGTAAGTTGAACAAATGTGATAGAATTTCGCTGAATTCTTAAATTAACCATAACATAAAATGATCTAATCGGGTCTCTGTTTGCCCTACCCTAGAAGTTTAATAGTGCATTTTGCTCGCCATTTCATGCGCTTTGAGATGCCGCGGAGCTCAATACGCTATTTGAAATAGGAGCGACGTAAATTGAACAAATGTGATAGAATTTCACTGAATTCTTATATTAACCAAAATATAAAATGATCTAATCGGGTCTCTGTTTGCCTTATCCTAGAAGATTGATAGTGCATTTTACTGGCCATTTCATGCGCTTTGAGATGCCGCTTAGCCCAATACGCTAACTGAAATAGGAGCGACGTAAATTGAACAAATGTGATAGAATTTTGCTGAATTCTTAAATTAACCACAATATAAAATGATCTAATCGGGTCTCTGTTTGCCCTACCCTAGTAGTTTAATTGTGCATTTTACTCGCCATTTCATGCGCTTTGAGATGCCGCTTAGCCCAATGCGCTATCTGAAATAGCAGCGACGTAAATTGAACAAATGTGATAGAATTACGCTGAATTCTTATATTAACCGTAATATAAAATGATCTAATCCGGTCTCTGTTTGCCTTATCCTAGAAGTTTGATAGTGCATTTTACTCGCCATTTCATGCGCTTTGAGATGCCGCTTAGCCCAATACGCTATCTGAAATAGGAGCGACGTAAATTGAACAAATGCGATAGAATTTCCCTGTAATCTTATATTAAACAAAATATAAAATGATCTAATCGGGTCTCTGATTGCCCTATCATAGAAGTTTAGCAGTGCATTCTACTCGCCATTCCACGCGCTTTAAGATGCCGCCTAGCCCAGTACGCTACCTGAAATAGGAGCGACGTAAGTTGAACAAATGTGATAGAATTACGCTGAATTCTTATATTAACCGTAATATAAAATGATATAATCGGGTCTCTGTTTGCCTTATCCTAGAAGTTTAGTATTGCATTTTACTCGCCATTTCATGCGCTTTGAGATACCGCTTAGCCCAATACGCTATCCGAAATAGGAGCGACGTAAATTGAACAAATGTGATAGAATTTCGCTGAATTCTTAAATTCACAATAATATAAAATGATCTAATCGGGTCTCTGTTTGCCTTATCCTAGAAGTTTAGTATTGCATTTTACTCGCCATTTCATGCGCTTTGAGATGCCGCTTAGCCCAATACGCTATTTGAAATAGGAGCGACGTAAATTGAATAAATGTGATAGAATTTCGCTGAATTCTTAAATTAACTATAATATAAAATGATCTAATCGGGTCACTGATTGCCCTACCCTAGAAGTTTAATAGTGCATTTTGCTCGCCATTTCATGCGCTTTGAGATGCCGCTTAGCCCAATACGCTATCTGAAATATGAGCGACGTAAATTGAACAAATGTGATAGAATTTCGCTGAATTCTTATATTAACCAAAATATAAAATGATCTAATCGGGTCTCTGTTTGCCTTATCCTAGAAGTTTAGTATTTCACTTTACTCGCCATTTCATGCGCTTTGAGATGCCGCTTTGCCCAATACGCTATCTGAAATAGGAGCGACGTAAATTGAACAAATGTGATAGAATTTCGCTGAATTCTTAAATTAACTATAATATAAAATGATTTAATCGGGTCTCTGTTGGCCCTACTCTAGAAGTTTAAAAGTGCATTTTACTCGCCATTTCATGCGCTTTGATATGCCGCTTAGTGCAATACGCTATCTGAAATATGAGCGACGTAAATTGAACAAATGTGATAGAATTTCGCTGAATTCTTATATTAACCAAAATATAAAATGATCTAATCGGGTCTCTGTTTGCCCTACCCTAGAAGTTTAATAGTGCATTTCACTCGTCATTTCATGCGCTTTGAGATGCCGCTAAGCACAATAAGCTATCTGAAATACGAGCGACGTAAATAGAACAATTGTGATAGAATTTCGCTGAATTCTTATATTAACCAAAATATAAAATGATCTAATCGGGTCTCTGATTGCCCTATCATAGAAGATTAATAGTGCATTTTACTCGCCACTCCACGCGCTTTAGGGTGCCGCCTAGCCCAGTACGCTATCCGAAATAGGAGCGACGTACATTGAACAAATGTGATAGAATTTTGCTGAATTCTTAAATTAACCATAATATAAAATGATCTAATCGGGTCTCTGTTTGCCCTACCCTAGAAGTTTAATAGTGCATTTTACTCGCCATTTCATGCGCTTTGAGATGCCGCTTAGCCCAATGCGCTATCTGAAATAGGAGCGACGTAAATTGAACAAATGTGATAGAATTTCGCCGAATTCTTAAATTAACCATAATATAAAATGATCTAATCGGGTCTCTGCTTGCCCTACCCTAGAAGTTTAATAGTGCATTTTAGTCGCCATTTCATGCGCTTTGAGATGCCGCTTCGCCCAATACGCTATCTGAAATAGGAGCGACGTAAATTAAACAAATGTGATAGAATTTCACTGAATTGTCATATTAACCAAAATATGAAATGATCTAATCGGGTCTCTGATTGCCCTAGCATAGAAGTTTAATAGTGCATTTTACTCGCCATTCCGCGCGCTTTAAGATGCCGCATAGCCCAGTTGGCTATCTGAAATATGAGCGACGTAAATTGAACAAATGTGATAGAATTACGCTGAATTCTTATATTAACCGTAATATAAAATGATCTAATCGGGTCTCTGTTTGCCTTATCCTAGAAGTTTAGTATTGCATTTTACTCCCCATTTCATGCGCTTTGAGATGCCGCCGAGCCCAGTACGCTATCTGAAATAGGAGCGACGTAAATTGAACAAATGTGATAGAATTTCGCTGAATTCTTAAATTAACTATAATATAAAATGATCTAATCGGGTCACTGATTGCCCTACCCTAGAAGTTTAATAGTGCATTCTGCTCGCCATTTCATGCGCTTCGAGATGCCGCTTAGCCCAATACGCTATCTGAAATATGAGCGCCGTAAATTGAACAAATGTGATAGAATTTCGCTGAATTCTTATATTAACCAAAATATAAAATGATCTAATCGGGTCTCTGTTTGCCGTATCCTAGAAGTTTAGTATTGCACTTTACTCGCCATTTCATGCGCTTTGAGATGCCGCTTAGCCCAATACGCTATCTGAAATAGGAGCGACGTAAATTGAACAAATGTGATAGAATTTTGCTGAATTCTTAAATTAACCATAATATAAAATGATCTAATCGGGTCTCTGTTTGCCCTACCCTAGAAGTTTAATAGTGCATTTTACTCGCCATTTCATGCGCTTTGAGATGCCGCTTAGCCCAATGCGCTATCTGAAATAGCAGCGACGTAAATTGAACAAATGTGATAGAATTACGCTGAATTCTTATATTAACCGTAATATAAAATGATCTAATCCGGTCTCTGTTTGCCTTATCCTAGAAGTTTGATAGTGCATTTTACTCGCCATTTCATGCGCTTTGAGATGCCGCTTAGCCCAATACGCTATCTGAAATAGGAGCGACGTAAATTGAACAAATGCGATAGAATTTCCCTGAAATCTTATATTAAACAAAATATAAAATGATCTAATCGGGTCTCTGATTGCCCTATCATAGAAGTTTAGCAGTGCATTCTACTCGCCATTCCACGCGCTTTAAGATGCCGCCTAGCCCAGTACGCTACCTGAAATAGGAGCGACGTAAGTTGAACAAATGTGATAGAATTACGCTGAATTCTTATATTAACCGTAATATAAAATGATATAATCGGGTCTCTGTTTGCCCTATCATAGAAGTTTAATAGTGCATTTTACTCGCCATTTCATGTTCTTTAAGGTGCCGCATAGCCCAATACGCTATCTGGAATAGGAGCGACGTAAATTGAACAAATGTGATAGAATTTCCCTGAATTCTTAAATTAACTATAATATAAAATGATCTAATCGGGTCACTGATTGCCCTACCCTAGAAGTTTAATAGTGCATTTTGCTCGCCATTTCATGCGCTTCGAGATGCCGCTTAGCCCAATACGCTATCTGAAATACGAGCGACGTAAATTGAACAAATGTGATAGAATTTCGCTGAATTCTTAAATTAACTATAATATAAAATGATTTAATCGGGTCTCTGTTGGCCCTACTCTAGAAGTTTAAAAGTGCATTTTACTCGCCATTTCATGCGCTTTGATATGCCGCTTAGTGCAATACGCTATCTGAAATATGAGCGACGTAAATTGAACAAATGTGATAGAATTTCGCTGAATTCTTATATTAACCAAAATATAAAATGATCTAATCGGGTCTCTGTTTGCCCTACCCTAGAAGTTTAATAGTGCATTTCACTCGTCATTTCATGCGCTTTGAGATGCCGCTAAGCACAATAAGCTATCTGAAATACGAGCGACGTAAATAGAACAATTGTGATAGAATTTCGCTGAATTCTTATATTAACCAAAATATAAAATGATCTAATCGGGTCTCTGATTGCCCTATCATAGAAGATTAATAGTGCATTTTACTCGCCACTCCACGCGCTTTAGGGTGCCGCCTAGCCCAGTACGCTATCCGAAATAGGAGCGACGTACATTGAACAAATGTGATAGAATTTTGCTGAATTCTTAAATTAACCATAATATAAAATGATCTAATCGGGTCTCTGTTTGCCCTACCCTAGAAGTTTAATAGTGCATTTTACTCGCCATTTCATGCGCTTTGAGATGCCGCTTAGCCCAATGCGCTATCTGAAATAGGAGCGACGTAAATTGAACAAATGTGATAGAATTTCGCCGAATTCTTAAATTAACCATAATATAAAATGATCTAATCGGGTCTCTGCTTGCCCTACCCTAGAAGTTTAATAGTGCATTTTAGTCGCCATTTCATGCGCTTTGAGATGCCGCTTCGCCCAATACGCTATCTGAAATAGGAGCGACGTAAATTAAACAAATGTGATAGAATTTCACTGAATTGTCATATTAACCAAAATATGAAATGATCTAATCGGGTCTCTGATTGCCCTAGCATAGAAGTTTAATAGTGCATTTTACTCGCCATTCCGCGCGCTTTAAGATGCCGCATAGCCCAGTTGGCTATCTGAAATATGAGCGACGTAAATTGAACAAATGTGATAGAATTACGCTGAATTCTTATATTAACCGTAATATAAAATGATCTAATCGGGTCTCTGTTTGCCTTATCCTAGAAGTTTAGTATTGCATTTTACTCCCCATTTCATGCGCTTTGAGATGCCGCCGAGCCCAGTACGCTATCTGAAATAGGAGCGACGTAAATTGAACAAATGTGATAGAATTTCGCTGAATTCTTAAATTAACTATAATATAAAATGATCTAATCGGGTCACTGATTGCCCTACCCTAGAAGTTTAATAGTGCATTTTGCTCGCCATTTCATGCGCTTCGAGATGCCGCTTAGCCCAATACGCTATCTGAAATATGAGCGCCGTAAATTGAACAAATGTGATAGAATTTCGCTGAATTCTTATATTAACCAAAATATAAAATGATCTAATCGGGTCTCTGTTTGCCGTATCCTAGAAGTTTAGTATTGCACTTTACTCGCCATTTCATGCGCTTTGAGATGCCGCTTAGCCCAATACGCTATCTGAAATAGGAGCGACGTAAATTGAACAAATGTGATAGAATTTTGCTGAATTCTTAAATTAACCATAATATAAAATGATCTAATCGGGTCTCTGTTTGCCCTACCCTAGAAGTTTAACAGTGCATTTTACTCGCCATTTCATGCGCTTTGAGATGCCGCTTAGCCCAATGCGCTATCTGAAATAGGAGCGACGTAAATTGAACAAATGTGATAGAATTACGCTGAATTCTTATATTAACCGTAATATAAAATGATCTAATCCGGTCTCTGTTTGCCTTATCCTAGAAGTTTGATAGTGCATTTTACTCGCCATTTCATGCGCTTTGAGATGCCGCTTAGCCCAATACGCTATCTGAAATAGGAGCGACGTAAATTGAACAAATGCGATAGAATTTCCCTGAAATCTTATATTAAACAAAATATAAAATGATCTAATCGGGTCTCTGATTGCCCTATCATAGAAGTTTAGCAGTGCATTCTACTCGCCATTCCACGCGCTTTAAGATGCCGCCTAGCCCAGTACGCTACCTGAAATAGGAGCGACGTAAGTTGAACAAATGTGATAGAATTACGCTGAATTCTTATATTAACCGTAATATAAAATGATATAATCGGGTCTCTGTTTGCCCTATCATAGAAGTTTAATAGTGCATTTTACTCGCCATTTCATGTTCTTTAAGGTGCCGCATAGCCCAATACGCTATCTGGAATAGGAGCGACGTAAATTGAACAAATGTGATAGAATTTCCCTGAATTCTTAAATTAACTATAATATAAAATGATCTAATCGGGTCACTGATTGCCCTACCCTAGAAGTTTAATAGTGCATTTTGCTCGCCATTTCATGCGCTTCGAGATGCCGCTTAGCCCAATACGCTATCTGAAATACGAGCGACGTAAATTGAACAAATGTGATAGAATTTCGCTGAATTCTTATATTAACCAAAATATAAAATGATCTAATCGGGTCTCTGATTGCCCTATCATAGAAGATTAATAGTGCATTTTACTCGCCACACCACGCGCTTTAGGATGCCACCTCTCCCAGTACGCTATCCGAAATAGGAGCGACGTAAAGTGAACAAATGTGACAGAATTTTGCTGAATTCTTAAATTAACCATAATATAAAATGATCTAATCGGGTCTCTGTTTGCCCTACCCTAGAAGTTTAATAGTGCATTTTACTCGCCATTTCATGTTCTTTAAGGTGCCGCATAGCCCAATACGCTATCTGGAATAGGAGCGACGTAAATTGAACAAATGTGATAGAATTTCCCTGAATTCTTAAATTAACTATAATATAAAATGATCTAATCGGGTCACTGATTGCCCTACCCTAGAAGTTTAATAGTGCATTTTGCTCGCCATTTCATGCGCTTCGAGATGCCGCTTAGCCCAATACGCTATCTGAAATACGAGCGACGTAAATTGAACAAATGTGATAGAATTTCGCTGAATTCTTAAATTAACTATAATATAAAATGATTTAATCGGGTCTCTGTTGGCCCTACTCTAGAAGTTTAAAAGTGCATTTTACTCGCCATTTCATGCGCTTTGATATGCCGCTTAGTGCAATACGCTATCTGAAATATGAGCGACGTAAATTGAACAAATGTGATAGAATTTCGCTGAATTCTTATATTAACCAAAATATAAAATGATCTAATCGGGTCTCTGTTTGCCCTACCCTAGAAGTTTAATAGTGCATTTCACTCGTCATTTCATGCGCTTTGAGATGCCGCTAAGCACAATAAGCTATCTGAAATACGAGCGACGTAAATAGAACAATTGTGATAGAATTTCGCTGAATTCTTATATTAACCAAAATATAAAATGATCTAATCGGGTCTCTGATTGCCCTATCATAGAAGATTAATAGTGCATTTTACTCGCCACTCCACGCGCTTTAGGGTGCCGCCTAGCCCAGTACGCTATCCGAAATAGGAGCGACGTACATTGAACAAATGTGATAGAATTTTGCTGAATTCTTAAATTAACCATAATATAAAATGATCTAATCGGGTCTCTGTTTGCCCTACCCTAGAAGTTTAATAGTGCATTTTACTCGCCATTTCATGCGCTTTGAGATGCCGCTTAGCCCAATACGCTATCTGAAATAGGAGCGACGTAAATTGAACAAATGTGATAGAATTTCGCCGAATTCTTAAATTAACCATAATATAAAATGATCTAATCGGGTCTCTGCTTGCCCTACCCTAGAAGTTTAATAGTGCATTTTAGTCGCCATTTCATGCGCTTTGAGATGCCGCTTCGCCCAATACGCTATCTGAAATAGGAGCGACGTAAATTAAACAAATGTGATAGAATTTCACTGAATTGTCATATTAACCAAAATATGAAATGATCTAATCGGGTCTCTGATTGCCCTAGCATAGAAGTTTAATAGTGCATTTTACTCGCCATTCCGCGCGCTTTAAGATGCCGCATAGCCCAGTTGGCTATCTGAAATATGAGCGACGTAAATTGAACAAATGTGATAGAATTACGCTGAATTCTTATATTAACCGTAATATAAAATGATCTAATCGGGTCTCTGTTTGCCTTATCCTAGAAGTTTAGTATTGCATTTTACTCCCCATTTCATGCGCTTTGAGATGCCGCCGAGCCCAGTACGCTATCTGAAATAGGAGCGACGTAAATTGAACAAATGTGATAGAATTTCGCTGAATTCTTAAATTAACTATAATATAAAATGATCTAATCGGGTCACTGATTGCCCTACCCTAGAAGTTTAATAGTGCATTTTGCTCGCCATTTCATGCGCTTCGAGATGCCGCTTAGCCCAATACGCTATCTGAAATATGAGCGCCGTAAATTGAACAAATGTGATAGAATTTCGCTGAATTCTTATATTAACCAAAATATAAAATGATCTAATCGGGTCTCTGTTTGCCGTATCCTAGAAGTTTAGTATTGCACTTTACTCGCCATTTCATGCGCTTTGAGATGCCGCTTAGCCCAATACGCTATCTGAAATAGGAGCGACGTAAATTGAACAAATGTGATAGAATTTTGCTGAATTCTTAAATTACCCATAATATAAAATGATCTAATCGGGTCTCTGTTTGCCCTACCCTAGAAGTTTAACAGTGCATTTTACTCGCCATTTCATGCGCTTTGAGATGCCGCTTAGCCCAATGCGCTATCTGAAATAGCAGCGACGTAAATTGAACAAATGTGATAGAATTACGCTGAATTCTTATATTAACCGTAATATAAAATGATCTAATCCGGTCTCTGTTTGCCTTATCCTAGAAGTTTGATAGTGCATTTTACTCGCCATTTCATGCGCTTTGAGATGCCGCTTAGCCCAATACGCTATCTGAAATAGGAGCGACGTAAATTGAACAAATGCGATAGAATTTCCCTGAAATCTTATATTAAACAAAATATAAAATGATCTAATCGGGTCTCTGATTGCCCTATCATAGAAGTTTAGCAGTGCATTCTACTCGCCATTCCACGCGCTTTAAGATGCCGCCTAGCCCAGTACGCTACCTGAAATAGGAGCGACGTAAGTTGAACAAATGTGATAGAATTACGCTGAATTCTTATATTAACCGTAATATAAAATGATATAATCGGGTCTCTGTTTGCCCTATCATAGAAGTTTAATAGTGCATTTTACTCGCCATTTCATGTTCTTTAAGGTGCCGCATAGCCCAATACGCTATCTGGAATAGGAGCGACGTAAATTGAACAAATGTGATAGAATTTCCCTGAATTCTTAAATTAACTATAATATAAAATGATCTAATCTGGTCACTGATTGCCCTACCCTAGAAGTTTAATAGTGCATTTTGCTCGCCATTTCATGCGCTTCGAGATGCCGCTTAGCCCAATACGCTATCTGAAATACGAGCGACGTAAATTGAACAAATGTGATAGAATTTCGCTGAATTCTTATATTAACCAAAATATAAAATGATCTAATCGGGTCTCTGATTGCCCTATCATAGAAGATTAGTAGTGCATTTTACTCGCCACACCACGCGCTTTAGGATGCCACCTCTCCCAGTACGCTATCCGAAATAGGAGCGACGTAAAGTGAACAAATGTGACAGAATTTTGCTGAATTCTTAAATTAACCATAATATAAAATGATCTAATCGGGTCTCTGTTTGCCCTACCCTAGAAGTTTAATAGTGCATTTTACTCGCCATTTCATGCGCTTTGAGATGCCGCTTAGCCCAATGCGCTATCTGAAATAGGAGCGACGTAAATTGAACAAATGTGATAGAATTTCGCCGAATTCTTAAATTAACTATAATATAAAATGATCTAATCGGGTCACTGATTGCCCTACCCTAGTAGTTTAATAGTGCATTTTGCTCGCCATTTCATGCGCTTTGAGATGCCGCTAAGCACAATAAGCTATCTGGAATAGCAGCGACGTAAATTGAACAAATGTGATAGAATTACGCCGAATTCTTATATTAACCGTAATATAAAATGATCTAATCGGGTCTCTGTTTGCCTTATCCTAGAAGTTTAATAGTGCATTTTACTCGCCATTCCACGCGCTTTAAGATGCCGCCTAGCCCAATACGCTATCTGAAATAGGAGCGACGTAAATTGAACAAATGTGATAGAATTTTGCTGAATGCTTAAATTAACCACAATATAAAATGATCTAATCGGGTCTCTGTTTGCCCTACCCTAGTAGTTTAATTGTGCATTTTACTCGCCATTTCATGCGCTTTGAGATGCCGCTTATCCCAATACGCTATCTGAAATAGGAGCGACGTAAATTGAACAAATGTGATAGAATTTTGCTGAATTCTTAAATTCACCATAATATAAAATGATCTAATCGGGTCTCTGTACGCCCTACCATAGAAATCTAATAGTGCATTTTACTCGCCATTTCATGCGCTTTGAGATGCCGCTTTGCCCAATACGCTATCTGAAATAGGAGCGACGTAAATTGAACAAATGTGATAGAATTTCGCTGAATTCTTAAATTAACTATAATATAAAATGATTTAATCGGGTCTCTGTTGGCCCTACTCTAGAAGTTTAAAAGTGCATTTTACTCGCCATTTCATGCGCTTTGATATGCCGCTTAGTGCAATACGCTATCTGAAATATGAGCGACGTAAATTGAACAAATGTGATAGAATTTCGCTGAATTCTTATATTAACCAAAATATAAAATGATCTAATCGGGTCTCTGTTTGCCCTACCCTAGAAGTTTAATAGTGCATTTCACACGTCATTTCATGCGCTTTGAGATGCCGCTAAGCACAATAAGCTATCTCAAATACGAGCGACGTAAATAGAACAATTGTGATAGAATTTCGCTGAATTCTTATATTAACCAAAATATAAAATGATCTAATCGGGTCTCTGATTGCCCTATCATAGAAGATTAATAGTGCATTTTACTCGCCACTCCACGCGCTTTAGGGTGCCGCCTAGCCCAGTACGCTATCCCAAATAGGAGCGACGTAAATTGAACAAATGTGATAGAACTTCGCCGAATTCTTAAATTAACCATAATATAAAATGATCTAATCGGGTCTCTGCTTGCCCTACCCTAGAAGTTTAATAGTGCATTTTAGTCGCCATTTCATGCGCTTTGAGATGCCGCTTCGCCCAATACGCTATCTGAAATAGGAGCGACGTAAATTAAACAAATGTGATAGAATTTCACTGAATTCTCATATTAACCAAAATATGAAATGATCTAATCGGGTCTCTGATTGCCCTAGCATAGAAGTTTAATAGTTCATTTTACTCGCCATTCCGCGCGCTTTAAGATGCCGCATAGCCGAGTTGGCTATCTGAAATATGAGCGACGTAAATTGAACAAATGTGATAGAATTACGCTGAATTCTTATATTAACCGTAATATAAAATGATCTAATCGGGTCTCTGTTTGCCTTATCCTAGAAGTTTAGTATTGCATTTTACTCCCCATTTCATGCGCTTTGAGATGCCGCCGAGCCCAGTACGCTATCTGAAATAGGAGCGACGTAAATTGAACAAATGTGATAGAATTTCGCTGAATTCTTAAATTAACCATAATATAAAATGATCTAATCGGGTCTCTGTTTGCCCTACCCTAGAAGTTTAATAGTGCATTTTACTCGCCATTTCATGCGCTTTGAGATGCCGCTTAGCCCAATGCGCTATCTGAAATAGCAGCGACGTAAATTGAACAAATGTGATAGAATTACGCTGAATTCTTATATTAACCGTAATATAAAATGATCTAATCCGGTCTCTGTTTGCCTTATCCTAGAAGTATGATAGTGCATTTTACTCGCCATTTCATGCGCTTTGAGATGCCGCTTAGCCCAATACGCTATCTGAAATAGGAGCGACGTAAATTGAACAAATGCGATAGAATTTCCCTGAAATCTTATATTAAACAAAATATAAAATGATCTAATCGGGTCTCTGATTGCCCTATCATAGAAGTTTAGCAGTGCATTCTACTCGCCATTCCACGCGCTTTAAGATGCCGCCTAGCCCAGTACGCTACCTGAAATAGGAGCGACGTAAGTTGAACAAATGTGATAGAATTACGCTGAATTCTTATATTAACCGTAATATAAAATGATATAATCGGGTCTCTGTTTGCCCTATCATAGAAGTTTAATAGTGCATTTTACTCGCCATTTCATGTGCTTTAAGGTGCCGCATAGCCCAATACGCTATCTGGAATAGGAGCGACGTAAATTGAACAAATGTGATAGAATTTCCCTGAATTCTTAAATTAACTATAATATAAAATGATCTAATCGGGTCACTGATTGCCCTACCCTAGAAGTTTAATAGTGCATTTTGCTCGCCATTTCATGCGCTTCGAGATGCCGCTTAGCCCAATACGCTATCTGAAATACGAGCGACGTAAATTGAACAAATGTGATAGAATTTCGCTGAATTCTTATATTAACCAAAATATAAAATGATCTAATCGGGTCTCTGATTGCCCTATCATAGAAGATTAATAGTGCATTTTACTCGCCACACCACGCGCTTTAGGATGCCACATCTCCCAGTACGCTATCCGAAATAGGAGCGACGTAAAGTGAACAAATGTGACAGAATTTTGCTGAATTCTTAAATTAACCATAATATAAAATGATCTAATCCGGTCTCTGTTTGCCTTATCCTAGAAGTTTGATAGTGCATTTTACTCGCCATTTCATGCGCTTTGAGATGCCGCCTAGCCCAATACGCTACCTGAAATAGGAGCGACGTAAGTTGAACAAATGTGATAGAATTTCGCTGAATTCTTATATTAACCAAAATATAAAATGATCTAATCGGGTCTCTGTTTGCCGTATCCTAGAAGTTTAGTATTGCACTTTACTCGCCATTTCATGCGCTTTGAGATGCCGCTTAGCCCAATACGCTATCTGAAATAGGAGCGACGTAAATTGAACAAATGTGATAGAATATTGCTGAATTCTTAAATTAACCATAATATAAAATGATCTAATCGGGTCTCTGTTTGCCCTACCCTAGAAGTTTAATAGTGCATTTTACTCGCCATTTCATGCGCTTTGAGATGCCGCGTAGCCCAATGCGCTATCTGAAATAGGAGCGACGTAAATTGAACAAATGTGATAGAATTTCGCCGAATTCTTAAATTAACTATAATATAAAATGATCTAATCGGGTCACTGATTGCCCTACCCTAGAAGCTTAATAGTGCATTTTGCTCGCCATTTCATGCGCTTCGAGATGCCGCTTAGCCCAATACGCTATCTGAAATATGAGCGACGAAAGTTGAACAAATGTGATAGAATTTCGCTGAATTATTTTATTAACCAGAATGTAAAATGATATAATCTGGTCTCTGTTCGCCCTAGCCTTGAAGTTTAATAGTGGATTTTACTCGGCATTCCACGCGCTTTAAGATGCCGCCTCTCCCAGTACGCTTTCTGAAATAGGAGCGACCTAAATTGAACGAATGTGATAGAATTTTGCTGAATTCTTAAATTAACCATAATATAAAATGATCTAATCGGGTATCTGTTTGCCCTACCCTAGAAGTTTAATAGTGCATTTTACTCGCCATTTCATGCGCCTTCAGATGCCGCTTAGCCCAATACGCTATCTGAAATAGGAGCGACGTAAATTGAACAAATGTGATAGAATTTCGCTGAATTCTTAAATTAACCATAATATAAAATGATCTAATCGGGTCTCTGTTTGCCCTACCCTAGAAGTTTAATAGTGCATTTCACTCGTCATTTCATGCGCTTTGAGATGCCGCTAAGCACAATAAGCTATCTGGAATAGCAGCGACGTAAATTGAACAAATGTGATAGAATTACGCCGCATTCTTATATTAACCGTAATATAAAATGATCTAATCAGGTCTCTGTTTGCCTTATCCTAGAAGTTTAATAGTGCATTTTACTCGCCATTCCACGCGCTTTAAGATGCCGCCTAGCCCAATACGCTATCTGAAATAGGAGCGACGCAAATTGAACAAATGTGATAGAATTTTGCTGAATGCTTAAATTAACCACAATATAAAATGATCTAATCGGGTCTCTGTTTGCCCTACCCAAGTAGTTTAATTGTGCATTTTACTCGCCATTTCATGCGCTTTGAGATGCCGCTTATCCCAATACGCTATCTGAAATAGGAGCGACGTAAATTGAACAAATGTGATAGAATTTTGCTGAATTCTTAAATTAACCATAATATAAAATGATCTAATCGGGTCTCTGTACGCCCTTCCATAGAAATCTAATAGTGCATTTTACTCGCCATTTCATGCGCTTTGAGATGCCGCTTAGCCCAATACGCTATCTGAAATAGGAGCTACGTAAATTGAACAAATGTGATAGAATTTCCCTGAAATCTTATATTAAACAAAATATAAAATGATCTAATCGGGTCTCTGATTGCCCTATCATAGAAGTTTAGCAGTGCATTTTACTCGCCATTCCACGCGCTTTAAGATGCCGCCTAGCCCAGTACGCTATCTAAATTAGGAGCGACGTAAGTTGAACAAATGTGATAGAATTACGCAGAATTCTTATATTAACCGTAATATAAAATGATCTAATCGGGCCTCTGTTTGCCTTATCCTAGAAGTTTAGTATTGCATTTTACTCGCCATTTCATGCGCTTAGAGATGCCGCTTAGCCCAATACGCTATCTGAAATAGGAGCGACGTAAATGGAACAAATGTGATAAAATTTTGCTGACATCTTAAATTAACCATAATATAAAATGATTTAATCGGGTATCTGTTTGCCCTACCCTAGAAGTTTAATAGTGCATTTTACTCGCCATTTCATGCGCCTTCAGATGCCGCTTAGCCCAATACGCTATCTGAAATAGGAGCGACGTAAATTGAACAAATGTGATAGAATTTCGCTGAATTCTTAAATTAACCATAATATAAAATGATCTAATCGGGTATCTGTTTGCCCTACCCTAGAAGTTTAATAGTGCATTTTACTCGCCATTTCATGCGCCTTCAGATGCCGCTTAGCCCAATACGCTATCTGAAATAGGAGCGACGTAAATTGAACAAATGTGATAGAATTTCGCTGAATTCTTAAATTAACCATAATATAAAATGATCTAATCGGGTCTCTGTTTGCCCTACCCTAGAAGTTTAATAGTGCATTTCACTCGTCATTTCATGCGCTTTGAGATGCCGCTAAGCACAATAAGCTATCTGGAATAGCAGCGACGTAAATTGAACAAATGTGATAGAATTACGCCGCATTCTTATATTAACCGTAATATAAAATGATCTAATCAGGTCTCTGTTTGCCTTATCCTAGAAGTTTAATAGTGCATTTTACTCGCCATTCCACGCGCTTTAAGATGCCGCCTAGCCCAATACGCTATCTGAAATAGGAGCGACGTAAATTGAACAAATGTGATAGAATTTTGCTGAATGCTTAAATTAACCACAATATAAAATGATCTAATCGGGTCTCTGTTTGCCCTACCCAAGTAGTTTAATTGTGCATTTTACTCGCCATTTCATGCGCTTTGAGATGCCGCTTATCCCAATACGCTATCTGAAATAGGAGCGACGTAAATTCAACAAATGTGATAGAATTTTGCTGAATTCTTAAATTAACCATAATATAAAATGATCTAATCGGGTCTCTGTACGCCCTTCCATAGAAATCTAATAGTGCATTTTACTCGCCATTTCATGCGCTTTGAGATGCCGCTTAGCCCAATACGCTATCTGAAATGGGAGCTACGTAAATTGAACAAATGTGATAGAATTTCCCTGAAATCTTATATTAAACAAAATATAAAATGATCTAATCGGGTCTCTGATTGCCCTATCATAGAAGTTTAGCAGTGCATTTTACTCGCCATTCCACGCGCTTTAAGATGCCGCCTAGCCCAGTACGCTATCTAAATTAGGAGCGACGTAAGTTGAACAAATGTGATAGAATTACGCAGAATTCTTATATTAACCGTAATATAAAATGATCTAATCGGGCCTCTGTTTGCCTTATCCTAGAAGTTTAGTATTGCATTTTACTCGCCATTTCATGCGCTTAGAGATGCCGCTTAGCCCAATACGCTACCTGAAATAGGAGCGACGTAAGTTGAACAAATGTGATAGAATTACGCTGAATTCTTATATTAACCGTAATATAAAATGATCTAATCGGGTCTCTGTTTGCTCTACCATAGAAGTTTAGTAGTGCACTTTACTCGCCATTCCACGCGCTTCAAGATGCCGCCTAGCCCAGTACGCTACCTGAAATAGGAGCGACGTAAATTGAACAAATGTGATAAAATTTTGCTGACATCTTAAATTAACCATAATATAAAATGATTTAATCGGGTATCTGTTTGCCCTACCCTAGAAGTTTAATAGTGCATTTTACTCGCCATTTCATGCGCCTTCAGATGCCGCTTAGCCCAATACGCTATCTGAAATAGGAGCGACGTAAATTGAACAAATGTGATAGAATTTCGCTGAATTCTTAAATTAACCATAATATAAAATGTTCTAATCGGGTCTCTGTTTGCCCTACCCTCGAAGTTTAATAGTGCATTTCACTCGTCATTTCATGCGCTTTGAGATGCCGCTAAGCACAATAAGCTATCTGGAATAGCAGCGACGTAAATTGAACAAATGTGATAGAATTACGCCGAATTCTTATATTTACCGTAATATAAAATGATATAATCGGGTCTCTGTTTGCCTTATCCTAGAAGTTTAATAGGGCATTTTACTCGCCATTTCATGCGCTTTGACATGCCGCTTAGCCCAATACGCTATCTGAAATAGGAGCGACGTAAATTGAACAAGTGTGATAGAATTTCACTGAATTCTTAAATTAACCATAATATAAAATGATCTAATCGGGTCTCTGTTTGACCTACCCTAGAAGTTTAAAAGTGCATTTTACTCGCCATTTCATGTGCTTTGAGATGCCGCATAGCCCAATACGCTATCTGGAATAGGAGCGACGTAAATTGAACAAATGTGATAGAATTACGCTGAATTCTTATATTATCCGTAATATAAAATGATCTAATCGGGTCTCTGTTTGCCTTATCCTAGAAGTTTAATAGTGCATTTTACTCGCGATTTCATGCGCTTTGAGATGCCGCTTAGCCCAATACGCTATCTGAAATAGGAGCGACGTAAGTTGAACAAATGTGATAGAATTTCCCTGAAATCTTATATTAAACAAAATATAAAATGATCTAATCGGGTCTCTGATTGCCCTATCATAGAAGTTTAGTAGTGCATTTTACGCGCCATTCCACGCGCTTTAAGGTGCCGCCTAGCCCAGTACGCTACCTGAAATAGGAGCGACGTAAGTTGAACAAATGTGATAGAATTACGCTGAATTCTTATATTAACCGTAATATAAAAGGATATAATCGGGTCTCTGTTTGCAATATCATAGAAGTTTAATAGTGCATTTTACTCGCCATTTCATGTGCTTTAAGGTGCCGCATAGCCCAATACGCTATCTGGAATGGGAGCGACGTAAATTGAACAAATGTGATAGAATTTCCCTGAATTCTTATATTAAACAAAATATAAAATGATCTAATCGGGTCTCTGATTTCCCTATCATAGAAGTTTAGTAGTGCATTGTACTCGCCATTCCACGCGCTTTATGATGCCGCCTAGCCCAGTATGGTATCTGAAATAGGAGCGACGTAAGTTGAACAAATGTGATAGAATTACGCTGAATTCTTATATTAACCGTAATATAAAATGATATAATCGGATCTCTGTTTGCCCTATCATAGAAGTTTAATAGTGCATTTTACTCGCCATTTCATGTGCTTTAAGGTGCCGCATAGCCCAATACGCTACCTGGAATGGGAGCGACGTAAATTGAACAAATGTGATAGAATTTCCCTGAATTCTTATATTAACCTTAATGTAAAATGATCTAGTCGGGTCTCTGTTCGCCCTACCATAGAAGTCTAATAGTGCATTTTACTCGCCATTTCATGCGCTTTGAGATGCCGCTAAGCCCAATACGCTATCTGAAATAGGAGCGACGTAAGTTGAACAAATGTGATAGAATTTCGCTGAATTCTTTTATTAACCATAATGTAAAATGATCTGATCGGGTCTCTGTTCGCCCTAGCCTAGAAGTTTAAGAGTGCATTTTATTCGCCATTTCATGCGCTTTGAGATGCCGCATAGCCGAATACGCTATCTGAAATAGGAGCGACGTAAATTGAACAAATGCGATAGAATTTCCCTGAAATCTTATATTAAACAAAATATAAAATGATCTAATCGGGTCTCTGATTTCCCTATCATAGAAGTTTAGTAGTGCATTGTACTCGCCATTCCACGCGCTTTATGATGCCGCCTAGCCCAGTATGGTATCTGAAATAGGAGCTACGTAAGTTGAACAAATGTGATAGAATTACGCTGAATTCTTATATTAACCGTAATATAAAATGATGTAATCGGGCCTCTGTTTGCCCTATCATAGAAGTTTGATAGTGCATTTTACTCGCCATTTCATGTGCTTTAAGCTGCCGCATAGCCCAATACGCTATCTGGAATAGGAGCGACGTAAATTGAACAAATGTGATAGAATTTCCCTGAATTCTTATATTAACCTTAATGTAAAATGATCTAAACGTGTCTCTGTTCGCCCTACCATAGAAGTCTAATAGTGCATTTCACTCGCCATTTCATGCGCTTTGAGATGCCGCTTAGCCCAATACGCTATCTGGAATAGGAGCGACGTAAATTGAACAAATGTGATAGAATTTCGCTGAATTCTTTTATTAACCATAATGTAAAATGATCTAATCGGGTCTCTGTTTGTCCTACCCTAGAAGTTTAATAGTGCATTTCACTCGTAATTTCATGCGCTTTGAGATGCCGCTTAGCCCAATACGCTATCTGGAATAGGAACGACGTAAATTGAACGAATGTGGTAGAATTTCGTTGAATTCTTAAATTAACCATAATATAAAATGATCTAAACGGGACTCTGATTGCCCTATCATAGAAGTTTAGTAGTGCATTTTACTCGCCATTCCACGCGCTTTAAGATGCCTCCTAGCCCAGTACGCTATCTGAAATAGGAGCGACGTAAGTTGAACAAATGTGATAGAATTTCCCTGAAATCTTATATTAAACAAAATATAAAATGATCTAAACGGGACTCTGATTGCCCTATCATAGAAGTTTAGTAGTGCATTTTACTCGCCATTCCACGCGCTTTAAGATGCCTCCTAGCCCAGTACGCTATCTGAAATAGGAGCGACGTAAGTTGAACAAATGTGATAGAATTACGCTGAATTCTTATATTAACCGTAATATAAAATGATCTAATCGGGTCCCTGTTTGCGTTATCCTAGAAGTTTAATAGTGCATTTTACTCGCCATTTCATGCGCATTGAGATGCCGCTTAGCCCAATACGCTATCTGAAATACGAGCGACGTAAATTGAACAAATGTGATAGAATTTCGCTGAATTCTTATATTAACCAAAATATAAAATGATCTAATCGGGTCTCTGATTGCCCTATCATAGAAGATTAATAGTGCATTTTACTCGCCACACCACGCGCTTTAGGATGCCGCCTCTCCCAGTACGCTATCCGAAATAGGAGCGACGTAAAGTGAACAAATGTGACAGAATTTTGCTGAATTCTTAAATTAACCATAATATAAAATGATCTAATCGGGTCTCTGTTTGCCCTACCCTAGAAGTTTAATAGTGCATTTTACTCGCCATTTCATGCGCTTTGAGATGCCGCTTAGCCCAATACGCTATCTGAAATAGGAGCGACGAAAGTTGAACAAAGGTGATAGAATTTCGCTGAATTATTTTATTAACCAGAATGTAAAATGATCTAATCTGGTCTCTGTTCGCCCTAGCCTAGAAGTTTAATAGTGCATTTTACTCGCCATTTCATGTGCTTTGAGGTGCCGCTTAGCCCAATACGCTTTCTGAAATAGGAGCGACGTAAATTGAACAAATGTGATAGAATTTTGCTGAATTCTTAAATTAACCATAATATAAAATGATCTAATCGGGTCTCTGCTTGCCCTACCCTAGAAGTTTAATATAGCATTTTAGTCGCCATTTCATGCGCTTTGAGATGCCGCTTCGCCCAATACGCTATCTGAAATAGGAGCGACGTAAATTAAACAAATGTGATAGAATTTCCCTGAAATCTTATATTAAACAAAATATAAAATGATCTAATCGGGTCTCTGATTGCCCTATCATAGAAGTTTAGCAGTGCATTTTACTCGCCATTCCACGCGCTTTAAGATGCCGCCTAGCCCAGTACGCTACCTGAAGTAGGAGCGACGTAAGTTGAACAAATGTGATAGAATTACGCTGAATTCTTATATTAACCGTAATATAAAATGATATAATCGGGTCTCTGTTTGCCCTATCATAGAAGTTTAATAGTGCATTTTACTCGCCATTTCATGTGCTTTAAGGTGCCGCATAGCCCAATACGCTATCTGGAATAGGAGCGACGTAAATTGAACAAATGTGATAGAATTTCCCTGAATTCTTATATTAACCTTAATGTAAAATGATCTAATCGGGTCTCTGTTCGCCCTACCATAGAAGTCTAATAGTGCATCTTACTCGCCATTTTTTGCGCTTTGAGATGCCGCTTAGCCCAATACGCTATCTGAAATATCAGCGACGTAAATTGAACAAATGTGATAGAATTGCGCTGAATTCTTATATTAACCGTAACATAAAATGATCTAATCGGGTCTCTGTTTGCCTTATCCTAGAAGTTTAATAGTTCATTTCACTCGTCATTTCATGCGCTTTGAGATGCCTCTTAGCCCAATAAGCTATCTGAAATTGGAGCGACGTAAATTGAACAAATGTGATAGAATTTGGCTGAATTCTTAAATTAACCATAATATAAAATGATCTAATCGGTTCTCTGTTCGCCCTATCCTAGAAGTTTAATACTGCATTTTACTCGCCAATCCACGCGCCTTAAGATTCCGCCTAGCCCAGTACGCTATCTGAAATAGGAGCGACGTAAATTGAACAAATGTGATAGAATTTTGCTGAATTCTTAAATTAACCATAATATAAAATGATCTAATCGGGTCTCTGTTTGCCCTACCCTAGAAGTTTAATAGTGCATTTTACTCGCCACTTCATGCGCTTTGAGATGGCGCTTAGCCCAATACACTATCTGAAATAGTAGCGACGTAAATTGAACAAATGTGATAGAATTTGGCTGAATTCTTAAATTAACCATAATATAAAATGATCTAATCGGGTCTCTGTTTGCCTTACCCTAGAACTTTAATAGTGCATTTCACTCGTCATTTCATGCGTTTTGAGATGCCGCTTAGTCCAATACGCTATCTGCAATAGGAGCGACGTAAATTGAACAAATGTGATAGAATTTGGCTGAATTCTTAAATTAACCATAATATAAAATGATCTAATCGCGTCTCTGTTCGCCCTACCCTAGAAGTTTAATAGTGCATTTTACTCGCAATTTTTTGCGCTTTGAGATGCCGCTTAGCCCAATACGCTATCTGAAATATCAGCGACGTAAATTGAACAAATGTGATAGAATTACGCTGAATTCTTATATTAACCGTAATATAAAATGATCTAATCGGGTCTCTGATAGCCCTATCATAGAAGTTTAATAGTGCATTTTACCCGCCATTCCACGCGCTTTAAGATGCCGCCTAGCCCATTACGCTATCTGAAATAGGAGCGACGTAAGTTGAACAAATGTGATAGAATTACGCTGAATTCTTATATTAACCGTAATATAAAATGATCTAATCGGGTCTCTGTTTGCCTTATCCTAGAAGTTTAAAAGTGCATTTCACTCGCCATTTCATGCGCTTTGAGATGCCGCTTAGCCCAATACGCTATCTGAAATAGGAGCGACGTAAATAGAACAATTGTGATAGAATTTCGCTGAATTCTTATATTAACCAAAATATAAAATGATCTAATCGGGTCTCTGATTGCCCTATCATAGAAGTTTAATAGTGCATTTTACTCGCCAATCCACGCGCTTTAAGATTCCGCCTAGCCCAGTACGCTATCTGAAATAGGAGCGACGTAAATTGAACAAATGTGATAGAATTTGGCTGAATTCTTAAATTAACCATTATATAAAATGATCTATTCGGGTCTCTGTTTGCCCTACGCTAGAAGTTAAATAGTGCATTTCACTCGTCATTTCATGCGCTTTGAGATGCCGCTTAGCCCAATAAGCTATCCGAAATAGGAGCGACGTAAATAGAACTATTGTGATAGAATTTCGCTGAATTCTTATAATAACCAAAATATAAAATGATCTAATCGGGTCTCTGATTGCCCTATCACAGAAGTTTAATAGTGCATTTTACTCGCCATTTCATGCGCTTTGAGATGCCGCTTAGCCCAATACGATATCTGCAATAGGAGCGACGTAAATTGAACAAATGTGATAGAATTTGGCTGAATTCTTAAATTAACCATAATATAAAATGATCTAATCGGGTCTCTGTTTGCCGTACCCTAGAAGTTTAATAGTGCATTTTACTCGCCATTTCATGCGCTTTGAGATGGCGCTTAGCCCAATACGCTATCTGAAATAGGAGCAACGTAAATTGAACGAATGTGATAGAATTTCGCTGGATTCTTATATTAACCAAAATATAAAATGATCTAATCGGGTCTCTGATAGCCCTATCATAGAAGTTTAATAGTGCATTTTACTCGCCATTCCAGGCGCTTTAAGATGCCGCCTAGCACAGTACGCTATCTGAAATAGGAGCAACGTAAGTTGTACAAATGTGATAGAATTACGCTGAATTCTTATATTAACCGTCATATAAAATGATCTAATCGGGTCTCTGTTTGCCTTATCCTAGAAGTTTAATAGTGCATTTTACTCGCCATTTCATGCGCATTGAGATGCCGCTTAGCCCAATAAGCTATCTGAAATAGGAGCGACGTAAATTGAATAAATGTGATAGAATTTCGCTGAATTCTTATATTAACCAAAATATAAAATGATCTAGTCGGGTCTCTGATTGCCCTATCCTAGAAGTTTAATAGTGCATTTAGCTCGCCTTTCCACACGCTTTAAGATGCCGCCTAGCCCAGTACGCTACCTGAAATTGGAGCGACGTAAATTGAACAAATGTGATAGAATTTCGCTGAATTCTTAAATTAACCATAACATAAAATGATCTAATCGGGTCTCTGTTTGCCCTACCCTAGAAGTTTAATAGTGCATTTTACTCGCCATTTCTTGCGCTTTGAGATGCCGCTTTGCCCAATCAGCTATCTGAAATAGGAGCGAGGTAAATTGAACAAATGTGAGAGAATTTCGCTGAATTCTTATATTAACCTTAATGTAAAATGTTCTAATCGGGTCTCTGTTCGCCCTACCCTTGAAGATTAATAGTGCATTTCACTCGTCATTTCATGCGCTTTGAGATGCCGCTTAGCCCAATACGCTATCTGAAATATCAGCGACGTAAATTGAACTAATGTGATAGAATTTTTCTGAATTCTTAAATAAACCATAATATGAAATGTTCTAATCGGGTCTCTGTTTGCCCTACCCTAGATGTTTAACAGTGCATTTTACTCGCCATTTCATGGGCTTTGAGATGCTGCTTAGCCCAATACGCTATCTGAAATAGGAGCGACGTAAATTGAACAAATGTGATAGAATTTCCCTGAATACTTATATTAACCTTAATGTAAAATGATCTAATCGGGTCTCTCTTCGCCCTACCCTAGAAGTTTAATAGTGCATTTCACTCGCAATTTCATGCGCTTTGAGATGGCGCTTAGTCCAATACGCTATCTGAAATAGGAGCGACTTAAATTGAACAAATGTGATAGAATTTCCCTGAATTCTTATATTAACCTTAATGTAAAATGATCTAATCGGGCCTTTATTCGCCCTACCCTAGAAGTTTAGCAGTGCATTTTACTCGCCATTTCATGCGCTTTGAGATGCCGCTTAGCCCAATATGATATCTGCAATAGGAGCGACGTAAATTGAACAAATGTGATAGAATTTTCCTGAAGTCTTAAATAAACCATAATATGAAATGATCTAATCGGGTCTCTGTTTGCCCTACCCTAGAAGTTTATCAGTGCATTTTACTCGCCATTTCATGCTCTTTGAGATGCCGCTTAGCCCAATACGCTATCTGAAATAGGAGCGACGTAAATTGAACAAGTGTGATAGAATTGCCCTGAATACTTATATTAACCTTAATGTAAAATGATCTAATCGGGTCTCTGTTCGCCCTACCCTAGAAGTTTAATAGTGCATTTCACTCGTCATTTCATGCGCTTTGAGATGCCGCTTAGCCCAATAAGCTATCTGAAATTGGAGCGACGTAAATTGAACAATTGTGATAGAATTTTGCTGACATCTTGAATTAACGATAATATAAAATGATCTAATCGGGTCCCTGTTTGCCCTACCCTACAAGTTTAGCAGTGCATTTTACTGGCCATTTCATGCGCTCTGAGATGCCGCTTAGCCCAATACGATATCTGAAATAGGAGCGACGTAAATTGAACAAATGTGATAGAATTTTGCTGACATTTTGAATTAACCATAATATTAAATGACCTAATCGGGTCTCTGATTGCCCTATCATAGAAGTTTAGAAGTGCATTTTACTCGCCCTTCCACGCGCTTTAAGATGCCGCCTAGCCCAGTACGCTATCTGAAATAGGAGCGACGTACGTTGAACAAATGTGATAGAATTACGCTGCATTCTTATATTAACCGTAATATAAAATGAACGAATCGGGTCTCTGTTTGCCTTATCCTAGAAGTTTAATAGTGCATTTTACTCGCCATTTCATGCGCATTGAGATGCCGCTTAGCCCAATATGCTATCTGAAATAGGAGCGACGTAAATAGAACAATTGTGATAGAATTTCGCTGAATTCTTATATTAACCAGAATACAAAATGATCTAGTCGGCTCTCTGATTGCCCTATCATAGAAGTTTAATAGTGCATTTTACTCGCCAATCCACGCGCTTTAAGATACCGCCTAGCCCAGTACGCTATCTGAAATAGGAGCGACGTAAATTGAACAAATGTGATAGAATTTGGCTGAATTCTTAAATTAACCATAATATAAAATGATCTAATCGGTTCTCTGTTTGCCCTACCCTAGAAGTTAAATAGTGCATTTCACTCGTCATTTCATGCGCTTTGAGATGCCGCTTAGCCCAATAAGCTATCTGAAATAGGAGCGACGTAAATTGAACAAATGTGATAGACTTACGCTGAATTCTTATATTAACCGTATATGATATAAAATGATCTAATCGGGTCTCTGTTTGCCCTACCCTAGAAGTTTAACAGTGCATTTTACTCGCCATTTCATGGGCTTTGAGATGCTGCTTAGCCCAATACGCTATCTGAAATAGGAGCGACGTAAATTGAACAAATGTGATAGAATTTCCCTGAATACTAATATTAACCTTAATGTAAAATGATCTAATCGGGTCTCTGTTCGCCCTACCCTAGAAGTTTAACAGTGCATTTCACTCGCAATTTCATGCGCTTTGAGATGGCGCTTAGCCCAATACGCTATCTGAAATAGGAGCGACGTAAATTGAACAAATGTGATAGAATTTCCCTGAATTCTTATATTAACCTTAATGTAAAATGATCTAATCGGGCCTTTGTTCGCCCTTCCCTAGAAGTTTAGCAGTGCATTTTACTCGCCATTTCATGCGCTTTGAGATGCCGCTTAGCCCAATACGATATCTGCAATAGGAGCGACGTAAATTGAACAAATGTGTTAGAATTTGGCTGAATTCTTAAATTAACCATAATATAAAATGATCTAATCGGGTCTCTGTTTGCCCTACCCTAGAAGTTTAATAGTGCATTTCACTCGTCATTTCATGCGCTTTGAGATGCCGCTTAGCCCAATAAGCTATCTGAAATAGGAGCGACGTAAATTGAACAAATGTGATAGAATTTCGCTGAATTCTTATATTAACCAAAATATAAAATGATCTAGTCGGGTCTCTGATTGCCCTATAATAGAAGTTTAATAGTGCATTTAGCTCGCCTTTCCACACGCTTTAAGATGCCGCGTAGCCCAGTACGCTATCTGAAATTGGAGCGACATAAATTGAACAAATGTGATAGAATTTCGCTGAATTCTTATATTAACCAAAATATAAAATGATCTAGTCGGGTCTCTGATTGCCCTATCATAGAAGTTTAATAGTGCATTTAGCTCGCCTTTCCACACGCTTTAAGATGCCGCCTAGCCCAGTACGCTATCTGAAATTGGAGCGACGTAGATTGAACAAATGTGATAGAATTACGCTGAATTCTTATATTAACCGTAATATAAAATGATCGAATCGGGTCTCTGTTTGCCTTATCCTAGAAGTTTAATAGTGCATTTTACTCGCCATTTCATGCGCATTGAGATGCCGCTTAGCCCAATACGCTATCTGAAATATCAGCGACGTAAATTGAACAAATGTGATAGGATTTCGCTGAATTCTTAAATTAACCATAATATAAAATGATCTAATCGGGTCTCTGTTTGCCTTACCCTAGAAGTTTAATAGTGCATTTTACTCGCCATTCCATGCGCTTTGAGATGCCGCTTTGCCCAATTAGCTATCTGAAATAGGAGCGACGTAAATTGAACAAATGTGATAGTATTTCGCTGAATTCTTATAGTAACCAAAATATAAAATGATCTAATCGGGTCTCTGTTTGCTTTATCCTAGAAGTTTAATAGTGCATTTCACTCGTCATTTCATGCGCTTTGAGATGCCGCTTAGCCCAATACGCTATCTGAAATAGGAGCGACGTAAGTTGAACAAATGTGATAGAATTTCGCTGAATTCTTATATTAACCAAAATATAAAATGATCTAATCGGGTCTCTGATAGCCCTATCATAGAAGTTTAATAGTGCATTTTACCCGCCATTCCACGCGCTTTAAGATGCGGCCTAGTCCAGTACGCTATCTGAAATAGGAGCGACGTACGTTGAACAAATGTGATAGAATTACGCTGAATTCTTTTATGAACCATATTGTAAAATGATCTAATCGGGTCTCTGTTCGCCCTAGCCTAGAAGTTTAATAGCGCATTTTATTCGCCATTTCATGCGCTTTGAGATGCCGCTTACCCCAATACGCTATCTGAAATAGGAGCGACGTAAATTGAACAAATGTGATAGAATTTTGCTGAATTCTTAAATTAACCATAATATTAGATGATCTAATCGGGTCTCTGTTTGCCCTCCCCTAGAAGTTTAATAGTGCATTTTACTCGTCATTTCATGCGCTTTGAGATGCCGCTTAGCCCAATTCGCTATCTGAAATAGGAGCGATGTAAATTGAACAAATGTGATAGAATTTCGCTGAATTCTTATATTAACCAAAATATAAAATGATCTAATCGGGTCTCTGTTTGCCCTACCCTAGAAGTTTAATAGTGCATTTTACTCGTCATTTCATGCGCTTTGAGATGACGCTTAGCACAATACGCTATCGGAAATATGAGCGACGTAAATTGAACAAATGTGAAAGAATTTCGCTGAATTCTTATATTAACAAAAATATAAAATGATCTGATCGGGTCTCTGTTTGCCTTATCCTAGAAGTTTAGTATTGCATTTTACTCGCCATTTCATGCGCTTTGAGATACCGCTTAGCCCAATACGCTATCTGAAATAGGAGCGACGTAAATTGAGCAAATGTGATAGAATTTTGCTGAATTCTTAAATTAACCATAATATAAAATGGTCTAATCGCGTGGCTGTTTGCCCTACCCTAGAAGTTTAATAGTGCATTTCACTCGTCATTCCATGCGCTTTGAGATGCCGCTAAGCCCAATAAGCTATCTGTAATAGGAGCGACGTAAATTTTACAAATGTGATAGAATTTCGTTGAATTCTTATATTAACCAATCTATAAAATTATCTAATCGGGTCTCTGATTGCCCTATCATAGAAGTTTAATAGTGCACTTTACTCGCCATTCCACGCGCTTTAAGATGCCGCCTAGCCCAGTACGCTATCTGAAATAGGAACGACGTAAGTTGAACAAATGTGATAGAATTACGCTGAATTCTTATATTAACCGTAATATAAAATGACCTAATCGGGTCTCTGTTTGCCCTACCCTAGAAGTTTAATAGTGCATTTCACTCGTCATTTCATGCGCTTTGAGATGCCGCTAAGCCCAATAAGCTATCTGTAATAGAAGCGACGTAAATTGAACGAATGTGATAGAATTTCGTTGAATTCTTATATTAACCAAAATATAAAATGATCTAATCGGGTCTCTGATTGCCCTACCCTAGAAGTTTAATAGTGCATTTTACTCACCATTCCACGCGCTTTAAGATGCCGCCTAGCCCAGTACGCTATCTGAAATAGGAGCGACGTAAATTGAACAAATGTGATAAAATTTTGCTGACATCTTAAATTAACCATAATATAAAATGATCTCATCGGGTCTCTGTACGCCCTACCATAGAAATCTAATAGTGCATTTTACTCGCCATTTCATGCGCTTTGAGATGCCGCTTAGCCCAATACGCTATCTGAAATAGGAGCTACGTAAATTGAACAAATGTGATAGAATTTTGCTGAATTCTTAAATTAACCATAATATAAAATGATCTAATCGGGTCTCTGTACGCCCTACCATAGAAATCTAATAGTGCATTTTACTCGCCATTTCATGCGCTTTGAGATGCCGCTTAGCCCAATACGCTATCTGAAATAGGAGCTACGTAAATTGAACAAATGTGATAGAATTTCCCTGAAATCTTATATTAAACAAAATATAAAATGATCACATCGGGTCTCTGGTTTCCCTACCATAGAAGTTTAATAGTGCATTTTACTCGCCATTCCACGCGCCTTAAGATGCCGCCTAGCCCAGTACGCTGTCTGAAATAGGAGCGACGCAAATTGAACAAATGTGATAGAATCTCGCTGAATACTTATATTAACCTTAATGTAAAATGATCTAATCGGGTCTCTGTTCGCCCTACCCTAGAAGTTTAATAGTGCATTTCACTCGTCATTTCATGCGCTTTGAGATGCCGCCTAGCCCAATACGCTATCTGAAATAGGAGCGACGTAAATTGAACAAATGTGATAGAATTTCGCTGAACTCTTATATTAACCAAAGTATAAAATGATCTAATCTGGTCTCTGATTGCCCTATCATAGAAGTTTAATCGTGCATTTTACACGCCATTTCATGCGCTTTGAGATGCCGCTTAGCCCAATAGGCTATCTGAAATAGGAGCGACGTAAATTTAACAAATGTGATAGAATTTCGCTGAATTCTTATATTAACCAAGGTATAAAATGATCTAGTCTGGTCTCTGATTGCCCTATCATAGAAGGTTAATAGTGCATTTTACTCGCCATTCCACACGCTTTAAGATGCCGCCTAGCCCAGTACGCCGTCTGAAATAGGAGCGACGTAAATTGAACAAATGTGATAGAATCTCGCTGAATACTTATATTAACCTTAATGTAAAATGATCTAATCGGGTCTCTGTTCGCCCTACCGTAGAAGTTTAATAGTGCATTTTACTCGCCATTTCATGCGCTTTGAGATAACGCTTAACCCAATACGCTATCTGAAATAGGAGCGACGTAAGTTGAACAAATGTGACAGAATTACGCTGCATTCTTATATTCACCTTAATGTAAAATGATCTCTTCGGGTCTCTGTTCGCCCTACCCTAGAAGTATAATATTGCATTTCACTCGTCATTTCATGCGCTTTGAGATGCCGCGTAGCCCAATACGCTATCTGAAATAGGAGCGACGTAAATTGAACAAATGTGATAGAATTTCGCTGAATTCTTATATTAACCAAAGTATAAAATGATCTAGACTGGTCTCTGATTGCCCTATCATAGAAGGTTAATAGTGCATTTTACTCGCCATTCCACACGCTTTAAGATGCCGCCTAGCCCAGTACGCTGTCTGAAATAGGAGCGACGTAAATTGAACAAATGTGATAGAATCTCGCTGAAGACTTATATTAACATTAATGTAAAATGATCTAATCGGGTCTCTGTACGCCCTACCCTAGAAGTTTAATAGTGCATTTTACTCGCCATTTCATGCGCTTTGAGATGCCGCTTATCCCAATACGCTATCTGAAATAGGAGCGACGGAAATTGAAGAAATGTGATAGAATCTCGCTGAATACTTATATTAACCTTAATGTAAAATGATCTAATCTGGTCTCTGTTCGCCCTACCCTAGAAGTTTAAGAGTGCATTTTACTCGCCATTTCATGCGCTTTGAGATGCCGCTTATCCCAATACGCTATCTGAAATAGGAGCGACGTAAGTTGAACAAATGTGATAGAATTACGCTGAATTCTTATATTAACCGTAATATAAAATGATCTAATCGGGTCTCTGTTTGCCTTATCCTAGAAGTTTAGTATTGCATTTTACTCGCCATTTCATGCGCTTTGAGATGCCGCTTAGCCCAATACGCTATTTGAAATAGGAGCGACGTAAATTGAACAAATGTGATAGAATTTCGCTGAATTCTTAAATTAACTATTATATAAAATGATTTAATCGGGTCTCTGTTGGCCCTACCCTAGAAGTTTAATAGTGCATTTTACTCGCCATTTCATGCGCCTTCAGATGCCGCTTAGCCCAATACGCTATCTGAAATAGGAGCGACGTAAATTGAACAAATGTGATAGAATTTCCCTGAATTATTTTATTAACCAGAATGTAAAATGATCTAATCTGGTCTCTGTTCGCCCTAGCCTAGAAGTTTAATAGTGGATTTTACTCGGCATTCCACGCGCTTTAAGATGCCGCCTAGCCCAGTACGCTATCTGAAATAGGAGCGACCTAAATTGAACGAATGTGATAGAATTTTGCAGAATTCTTAAATTAACCATAATATAAAATGATCTAATCGGGTCTCTGCTTGCCCTACCCTAGAAGTTTAATAGTGCATTTTAGTCGCCATTTCATGCGCTTTGAGATGCCGCTTCGCCCAATACGCTATCTGAAATAGGAGCGACGAAAATTAAACAAATGTGATAGAATTTCCCTGAAATCTTATATTAAACAAAACATAAAATGATCTAATCGGGTCTCTGATTGCCCTATCATAGAAGGTTAATAGTGCATTTTGCTCGCCATTCGGCACGCTTTAAGATGCCGCCTAGCCCAGTACGCTGTCTGAAATAGGAGCGACGTAAATTGAACAAATGTGATAGAATCTCGCTGAATACTTATATTAACCTTAATGTAAAATGATCTAATCGGGTCTCTGCTTGCCCTACCCTAGAAGTTTAATAGTGCATTTTACTCGCCATTTCATGCGCTTTGAGATGCCGCTTATCCCAATACGCTATCTGAAATAGGAGCGACGTAAATTGAACAAATGTGATAGAATTTCGCTGAATTCTTAAATTAACCATAATATCAAATGATCTAATCGGGTCTCTGTTTGCCCTACCCTAGAAGTCTAATGATGCATTTCACTCGTCATTTCATGCGCTTTGAGACGCCGCTTCGCCCAATAAGCTATTTGAAATAGGAGCGACGTAAATTGAACAAATGTGATAGAATTTCGCTGAATTCTTAAAGTAACCTTAATATAAAATGATCTAATCGGGTCTCTGTTTGCCCTACCCTAGAAGTTTAATAGTGCATTTCACTCGTCATTTCATGCGCTTTGAGATGCCGCTAAGCACAATAAGCTATCTGGAATAGCAGCGACCTAAATTGAACAAATGTGAAAGAACTACGCCGAATTCTTATATTAACCGTAATATAAAATGATCTAATCGGGTCTCTGTTTGCCTTATCCTAGAAGTTTAATAGTGCATTTTACTCGCCATTCCACGCGCTTTAAGATTCCGCTTAGCACAATACGCTATCTGAAATAGGAGTGACGTAAATTGAACAAATCTGATAGAATTACGCTGCATTCTTATATTAACCGTAATATAAAATGATCTAATCGGGTCTCTGTTTGCCTTATCCTAGAAGTTTAATAGTGCATTTTACTCGCCATTTCATGCGCTTTGAGATGCCGCTTAGCCCAATACGCTATCCGGAATAGGAGCGACGTAAGTTGAACAAATGTGATAGAATTTCGCTGGATTCTTTTATTAACCATAATGTAAAATGATCTGATCGCGTCTCTGTTCGCCCTAGCCTAGAAGTTTAAGAGTGCATTTTATTCGCCATTTCATGCGCTTTGAGATGCCGCTTCGCCCAATACGCTATCTGAAATAGGAGCGACGTAAATTAAACAAATGTGATAGAATTTCCCTGAATTCTTATATTAACATTAATGTAAAATGATCTAATCGGTTCCCCGTTCGCCCTATCCTAGAAGTTTAATAGTGCATTTCACTCGTCATTTCATGCGCTTTGAGATGCCGCTTAGTCCAATAAGCTATCTGAAATAGGAGCGACGTAAATTGAACAAATGTGATAGAATTTCGATGAATTCTTAAATTAACCAAAATATAAAATGATCTAATCGGGTCTCTGTTTGCCCTACCCTAGTAGTTTAATTGTGCATTTTACTCGCCATTTCATGCGCTTTTCGATGCCGCTTATCCCAATACGCTATCTGAAATAGGAGCGACGTACGTTGAACAAATGTGATAGAATTTCGCTGAATTCTTTTAAGAACCATAATGTGAAATGATCTAATTGGGTCTCTGTTCGCCCTAGCCTAGAAGTTTAATAGCGCATTTTATTCACCATTTCATGCGCCTTGAGATGCCGCTTAGCCCAATACGCTATCTGAAATAGGAGCGACGTAAATTGAACAAATGTGATAGAATTTCCCTGAAACCTTATATTAAACAAAATATAAAATGATCTAATCGGGTCTCTGATTGCCCTATCATAGAAGTTTAGCAGTGCATTTTACTCGCCATTCCACGCGCTTTAAGATGCCGCCTAGCCCAGTACGCTATCTAAATTAGGAGCGACGTAAGTTGAACAAATGTGATAGAATTACGCTGAATTCTTATATTAACCGTAATATAAAATGATCTAATCGGGTCTCTGTTTGCCTTATCCTAGAAGTTTAGTACTGCATTTTACTCGCCATTTCATGCGCTTTGAGATACCGCTTAGCCCAATACGATATCTGAAATAGGAGCGACGTAAATTGAACAAATGTGATAGAATTTCGCTGAATTCTTAAATTAACTATAATATAAAATGATCTAATCGGGTCACTGATTGCCCTACCCTAGAAGTTTAATAGTGCATTTTGCTCGCCATTTCATGCGCTTCGAGATGCCGCTTAGCCCAATACGCTATCTGAAATAGGAGCGACGTAAATTGAACAAATGTGATAGAATTTCCCTGAAACCTTATATTAAACAAAATATAAAATGATCTAATCGGGTCTCTGATTGCCCTATCATAGAAGTTTAGCAGTGCATTTTACTCGCCATTCCACGCGCTTTAAGATGCCGCCTAGCCCAGTACGCTATCTAAATTAGGAGCGACGTAAGTTGAACAAATGTGATAGAATTACGCTGAATTCTTATATTAACCGTAATATAAAATGATCTAATCGGGTCTCTGTTTGCCTTATCCTAGAAGTTTAGTACTGCATTTTACTCGCCATGTCATGCGCTTTGAGATACCGCTTAGCCCAATACGATATCTGAAATAGGAGCGACGTAAATTGAACAAATGTGATAGAATTTCGCTGAATTCTTAAATTAACTATAATATAAAATGATCTAATCGGGTCACTGATTGCCCTACCCTAGAAGTTTAATAGTGCATTTTGCTCGCCATTTCATGCGCTTCGAGATGCCGCTTAGCCCAATACGCTATCTGAAATATGAGCGACGTAAATTGAACAAATGTGATAGAATTTCGCTGAATTCTTATATTAACCAAAATATAAAATGATATAATCGGGTCTCTGTTTGCCGTATCCTAGAAGTTTAGTATTGCACTTTACTCGCCATTTCATGCGCTTTGAGATGCCGCTTAGCCCAATACGCTATCTGAAATAGGAGCGACGTAAATTGAACAAATGTGTTAGAATTTTGCTGAATTCTTAAATTAACCATAATATAAAATGATCTAATCGGGTCTCTGTTTGCCCTACCCTAGAAGTTTAATAGTGCATTTTACTCGCCATTTCATGCACTTTGAGATGCCGCTTAGCCCAATGCGCTATCTGAAATAGGAGCGACGTAAATTGAACAAATGTGATAGAATTTCGCCGAATTCTTAAATTAACTATAATATAAAATGATCTAATCGGGTCACTGATTGCCCTACCCTAGAAGTTTAATAGTGCATTTTACTCGCCATTTCATGCGCTTTGAGATGCCGCTTAGCCCAATACGCTATCTGAAATATGAGCGACGAAAGTTGAACAAATGTGATAGAATTTCGCTGAATTATTTTATTAACCAGAATGTAAAATGATCTAATCTGGTCTCTGTTCGCCCTAGCCTAGAAGTTTAATAGTGGATTTTACTCGGCATTCCACGCGCTTTAAGATGCCGCCTCTCCCAGTACGCTTTCTGAAATAGGAGCGACCTAAATTGAACGAATGTGATAGAATTTTGCTGAATTCTTAAATTAACCATAATATAAAATGATCTAATCGGGTCTCTGCTTGCCCTACCCTAGAAGTTTAATAGTGCATTTTAGTCGCCATTTCATGCGCTTTGAGATGCCGCTTCGCCCAATACGCTATCTGAAATAGGAGCGACGTAAATTAAACAAATGTGATAGAATTTCCCTGAAATCTTATATTAAACAAAATATAAAATAATCTAATCGGGTCTCTGATTGCCCTATCATAGAAGTTTAGCAGTGCATTTTACTCGCCATTCCACGCGCTTTAAGATGCCGCCTAGCCCAGTACGCTATCTAAATTAGGAGCGACGTAAGTTGAACAAATGTGGTAGAATTTCGCTCATTCCTTAAATTAACCATAATATAAAATGATCTAATCGGGTCTCTGTTTGCCCTAGCCTAGAACTTTAATAGTGCATTTTATTCGCCATTTCATACGCTTTGAGATGCCGCTTTGCCCAATACGCTATCTGAAATAGGAGCGACGTAAATTGAACAAATGTGATAGAATTCCACGGAATTCTTATATTAACCAAAATATGAAATGATCTAATCGGGTCTCTGATTGCCCTAGCATAGAAGTTTAATAGTGCATTTTACTCGCCATTCCGCGCGCTTTAAGATGCCGCATAGCCCAGTTCGCTATCTGAAATATGAGCGACGTAAATTGAACAAATGTGATAGAATTTGGCTGAATTCTTATATTAACCAAAATATAAAATGATCTAATCGGGTCTCTGTTTGCCTTATCCTAGAAGTTTAATAGTGCATTTCACTCGTCATTTCATGCGCTTTGAGATGCCGCTAAGCACAATAAGCTATCTGGAATAGCAGCGACGTAAATTGAACAAATGTGATAGAATTACGCCGAATTCTTATATTAACCGTAATATAAAATGATCTAATCAGGTCTCTGTTTGCCTTATCCTAGAAGTTTAATAGTGCATTTTGCTCGCCATTCCACGCGCTTTAAGATGCCGCCTAGCCCAGTACGCTATCTGAAATAGGAGCGACGTACGTTGAAAAAATGTGATAGAATTACGCTGAATTCTTATATTAACCGTAATATAATATGAACGAATCAGGTCTCTGTTTGCCTTATCCTAGAAGTTTAAAAGTGCATTTTACTCGCCATTTCTTGCGCATTGAGATGCCGCTTAGCCCAATACGCTATCTGAAATATCAGCGACGTAAATTGAACAAATGTGATAGAATTACGCTGAATTCTTATATTAACCAAAATATAAAATGATCTAATCGGGTCTCTGATTGCCCTATCATAGAAGTTTAATAGTGCATTTTACTCGCCAATCCACGCGCTTTAAAATTCCGCCTAGCCCAGTACGCTATCTGAAATAGGAGCGACGTAAATTGAACAAATGTGATAGAATTTGGCTGAATTCTTAAATTAACCATAATATAAAATGATCTAATCGGGTCTCTGTTTGCCCTACCCTAGAAGTTTAATAGTGCATTTTACTCGCCATTTCATGCGCTTTGAGATGCCGCCTAGCCCAGTACGCTATCTGAAATTGGAGCGACGTAAGTTGAACAAATGTGATAGAATTACGCTGAATTCTTATATTAACCGTAATATAAAATGATCTAATCGGGTCTCTGTTTGCATTATCCTAGAAGTTTAATAGTGCATTTTACTGGCCATTTCATGCGCATTGAGATGCCGCTTAGCCCAATACGCTATCTGAAATAGGAGCGACGTAAATTGAATAAATATGATAGAGTTTCGATGAATTCTTAAATTAACCATAATATAAAATGATCTAATCGGGTCTCTGTTTGCCCTACCCTAGAAGTTTAATAGTGCATTTTACTCGTCATTTCATGCGCTTTGAGATGCCGCCTAGCCCAATAAGCTATCTGAAATAGGAGCGACGTAAATTGAACAAATGTGATAGAATTTCGCTGAATTCTTATATTAACCAAAATATAAAATGATCTAGTCGGGTCCCTGATTGCCCTATCATAGAAGTTTAATAGTGCATTTTACTCGCCACACCACGCGCTTTAGGATGCCGCCTCTCCCAGTACGCTATCCGAAATAGGAGCGACGTAAAGTGAACAAATGTGATAGAATTACGCTGAATTCTTATATTAACCGTAATATAAAATGATCTAATCGGGTCTCTGTTTGCCTTATCCTAGAAGCTTAGTATTGCATTTTACTCCCCATTTCATGCGCTTTGAGATGCCGCCGAGCCCAGTACGCTATCTGAAATAGGAGCGACGTAAATTGAACAAATGTGATAGAATTTCGCTGAATTCTTAAATTAACTATAATATAAAATGATCTAATCGGGTCACTGATTGCCCTACCCTAGAAGTTTAATAGTGCATTTTGCTCGCCATTTCATGCGCTTCGAGATGCCGCTTAGCCCAATACGCTATCTGAAATATGAGCGCCGTAAATTGAACAAATGTGATAGAATTTCGCTGAATTCTTATATTAACCAAAATATAAAATGATCTAATCGGGTCTCTGTTTGCCGTATCCTAGAAGTTTAGTATTGCACTTTACTCGCCATTTCATGCGCTTTGAGATGCCGCTTAGCCCAATACGCTATCTGAAATAGGAGCGACGTAAATTGAACAAATGTGATAGAATTTTGCTGAATTCTTAAATTAACCATAATATAAAATGATCTAATCGGGTCTCTGTTTGTCCTACCCTAGAAGTTTAATAGTGCATTTTACTCGCCATTTCATGCGCTTTGAGATGCCGCTTAGCCCAATGCGCTATCTGAAATAGCAGCGACGTAAATTGAACAAATGTGATAGAATTACGCTGAATTCTTATATTAACCGTAATATAAAATGATCTAATCCGGTCTCTGTTTGCCTTATCCTAGAAGTTTGATAGTGCATGTTACTCGCCATTTCATGCGCTTTGAGATGCCGCTTAGCCCAATACGCTATCTGAAATAGGAGCGACGTAAATTGAACAAATGCGATAGAATTTCCCTGAAATCTTATATTAAACAAAATATAAAATGATCTAATCGGGTCTCTGATTGCCCTATCATAGAAGTTTAGCAGTGCATTCTACTCGCCATTCCACGCGCTTTAAGATGCCGCCTAGCCCAGTACGCTACCTGAAATAGGAGCGACGTAAGTTGAACAAGTGTGATAGAATTACGCTGAATTCTTATATTAACCGTAACATAAAATGATATAATCGGGTCTCTGTTTGCCCTATCATAGAAGTTTAATAGTGCATTTTACTCGCCATTTCATGTGCTTTAAGGTGCCGCATAGCCCAATACGCTATCTGGAATAGGAGCGACGTAAATTGAACAAATGTGATAGAATTTCCCTGAATTCTTAAATTAACTATAATATAAAATGATCTAATCGGGTCACTGATTGCCCTACCCTACAAGTTTAATAGTGCATTTTGCTCGCCATTTCATGCGCTTCGAGATGCCGCTTAGCCCAATACGCTATCTGAAATACGAGCGACGTAAATTGAACAAATGTGATAGAATTTCGTTGAATTCTTATATTAACCAAAATATAAAATGATCTAATCGGGTCTCTGATTGCCCTATCATAGAAGATTAATAGTGCATTTTACTCGCCACACCACGCGCTTTAGGATGCCACCTCTCCCAGTACACTATCCGAAATAGGAGCGACGTAAAGTGAACAAATGTGACAGAATTTTGCTGAATTCTTAAATTAACCATAATATAAAATGATCTAATCCGGTCTCTGTTTGCCTTATCCTAGAAGTTTGATAGTGCATTTTACTCGCCATTTCATGCGCTTTGAGATGCCGCCTAGCCCAATACGCTACCTGAAATAGGAGCGACGTAAGTTGAACAAATGTGATAGAATTTCGCTGAATTCTTATATTAACCAAAATATAAAATGATCTAATCGGGTCTCTGTTTGCCGTATCCTAGAAGTTTAGTATTGCACTTTACTCGCCAATTCATGCGCTTTGAGATGCCGCTTAGCCCAATACGCTATCTGAAATAGGAGCGACGTAAATTGAACAAATGTGATAGAATTTTGCTGAATTCTTAAATTAACCATAATATAAAATGATCTAATCGGGTCTCTGTTTGCCCTACCCTAGAAGTTGAATAGTGCATTTTACTCGCCATTTCATGCGCTTTGAGATGCCGCTTAGCCCAATGCGCTATCTGAAATAGGAGCGACGTAAATTGAACAAATGTGATAGAATTTCGCCGAATTCTTAAATTAACTATAATATAAAATGATCTAATCCGGTCACTGATTGCCCTACCCTAGTAGTTTAATAGTGCATTTTGCTCGCCATTTCATGCGCTTCGAGATGCCGCTTAGCCCAATACGCTATCTGAAATATGAGCGACGAAAGTTGAACAAATGTGATAGAATTTCGCTGAATTATTTTATTAACCAGAATGTAAAATGATCTAATCTGGTCTCTGTTCGCCCTAGCCTTGAAGTTTAATAGTGGATTTTACTCGGCATTCCACGCGCTTTAAGATGCCGCCTCTCCCAGTACCCTTTCTGAAATAGGAGCGACCTAAATTGAACGAATGTGATAGAATTTTGCTGAATTCTTAAATTAACCATAATATTAGATGATGTAATCGGGTCTCTGCTTGCCCTACCCTAGAAGTTTAATAGTGCATTTTACTCGCCATTTCATGCGCTTTGAGATGCCGCTTAGCCCAATACGCTATCTGAAATAGGAGCGACGTAAATTGAACAAATGTGATAGAATTTTGCTGAATTCTTAAATTAACCATAATATAAAGTGATCTAATCGGGTATCTGTTTGCCCTACCCTAGAAGTTTAATAGTGCATTTTACTCGCCATTTCATGCGCCTTCAGATGCCGCTTAGCCCAATACGTTATCTGAAATAGGAGCGACGTAAATTGAACAAATGTGATAGAATTTTGCTGAATGCTTAAATTAACCACAATATAAAATGATCTAATCGGGTCTCTGTACGCCCTACCATAGAAATCTAATAGTGCATTTTACTCGCCATTTCATGCGCTTTGAGATGCCGCTTAGCCCAATACGCTATCTGAAATAGGAGCTACGTAAATTGAACAAATGTTATAGAATTTCCCTGAAATCTTATATTAAACAAAATATAAAATGATCTAATCGGGTCTCTGATTGCCCTATCATAGAAGTTTAGTAGTGCATTTTACTCGCCATTCCACGCGCTTTAAGATGCCTCCTAGCCCAGTACGCTACCTGAAATAGGAGCGACGTAAATTGAACAAATGTGATAGAATTACGCTGAATTCTTATATTATCCGTAATATAAAATGATCTAATCGGGTCTCTGTTTGCCTTATCCTAGAAGTTTAATAGTGCATTTTACTCGCCATTTCATGCGCTTTGAGATGCCGCTTTGCCCAATACGCTATCTGAAATAGGAGCGACGTAAATTGAACAAATGTGATAGAATTTCGCTGAATTCTTAAATTAACTATAATATAAAATGATTTAATCGGGTCTCTGTTGGCCCTACTCTAGAAGTTTAAAAGTGCATTTTACTCGCCATTTCATGCGCTTTGATATGACGCTTAGTGCAATACGCTATCTGAAATACGAGCGACGTACATAGAACAATTGTGATAGAATTTCGCTGAATTCTTAAATTAACTATAATATAAAATGACCTAATCGGGTCACTGATTGCCCTACCCTAGAAGTTTAATAGTGCATTTCACTCGTCATTTCATGCGCTTTGAGATGCCGCCTAGCCCAATACGCTACCTGAAATAGGAGCGACGTAAGTTGAACAAATGTGATAGAATTACGCTGAATTCTTATATTAACCGTAATATAAAATGATCTAATCGGGTCTCTGTTTGCCTTATCCTAGAAGTTTGATAGTGCATTTTACTCGCCATTTCATGCACTTTGAGATGCCGCTTAGCCCAATACGCTATCTGAAATAGGAGCGACGTAAATTGAACTCATGTGATAGAATTTTGCTGAATTCTTAAATTAACCATAATATTAGATGATGTAATCGGGTCTCTGCTTGCCCTACCCTAGAAGTTTAATAGTGCATTTTACTCGCCATTTCATGCGCTTTGAGATGCCGCTTAGCCCAATACGCTATCTGAAATAGGAGCGACGTAAATTGAACAAATGTGATAGAATTTTGCTGAATTCTTAAATTAACCATAATATAAAATGATCTAATCGGGTCTCTGTTCGCCCTACCATAGAAGTTTAGTAGTGCACTTTACTCGCCATTCCACGCGCTTCAAGATGCCGCCTAGCCCAGTACGCTACCTGAAATAGGAGCGACGTAAATTGAACAAATGTGATAAAATTTTGCTGACATCTTAAAGTAACCATAATATAAAATGATTTAATCGGGTATCTGTTTGCCCTACCCTAGAAGTTTAATAGTGCATTTTACTTGCCATTTCATGCGCCTTCAGATGCCGCTTAGCCCAATACGCTATCTGAAATAGGAGCGACGTAAATTGAACAAATGTGATAGAATTTCGCTGAATTCTTAAATTAACCATAATATAAAATGTTCTAATCGGGTCTCTGTTTGCCCTACCCTCGAAGTTAAATAGTGCATTTCACTCGTCATTTCATGCGCTTTGAGAGGCCGCTAAGCACAATAAGCTATCTGGAATAGCAGCGACGTAAATTGAACAAATGTGATAGAATTACGCCGAATTCTTATATTTACCGTAATATAAAATGATATAATCGGGTCTCTGTTTGCCTTATCCTAGAAGTTTAATAGGGCATTTTACTCGCCATTTCATGCGCTTTGACATGCCGCTTAGCCCAATACGCTATCTGAAATAGGAGCGACGTAAATTGAACAAGTGTGATAGAATTTCACTGAATTCTTAAATTAACCATAATATAAAATGATCTAATCGGGTCTCTGTTTGACCTACCCTAGAAGTTTAAAAGTGCATTTTACTCGCCATTTCATGTGCTTTGAGATGCCGCATAGCCCAATACGCTATCTGGAATAGGAGCGACGTAAATTGAACAAATGTGATAGAATTACGCTGAATTCTTATATTATCCGTAATATAAAATGATCTAATCGGGTCTCTGTTTGCCTTATCCTAGAAGTTTAATAGTGCATTTTACTCGCGATTTCATGCGCTTTGAGATGCCGCTTAGCCCAATACGCTATCTGAAATAGGAGCGACGTAAGTTGAACAAATGTGATAGAATTTCCCTGAAATCTTATATTAAACAAAATATAAAATGATCTAATCGGGTCTCTGATTGCCCTATCATAGAAGTTTAGTAGTGCATTTTACGCGCCATTCCACGCGCTTTAAGGTGCCGCCTAGCCCAGTACGCTACCTGAAATAGGAGCAACGTAAGTTGAACAAATGTGATAGAATTACGCTGAATTCTTATATTAACCGTAATATAAAAGGATATAATCGGGTCTCTGTTTGCAATATCATAGAAGTTTAATAGTGCATTTTACTCGCCATTTCATGTGCTTTAAGGTGCCGCATAGCCCAATACGCTATCTGGAATGGGAGCGACGTAAATTGAACAAATGTGATAGAATTTCCCTGAATTCTTATATTAAACAAAATATAAAATGATCTAATCGGGTCTCTGATTTCCCTATCATAGAAGTTTAGTAGTGCATTGTACTCGCCATTCCACGCGCTTTATGATGCCGCCTAGCCCAGTATGGTATCTGAAATAGGAGCGACGTAAGTTGAACAAATGTGATAGAATTACGCTGAATTCTTATATTAACCGTAATATAAAATGATATAATCGGATCTCTGTTTGCCCTATCATAGAAGTTTAATAGTGCATTTTACTCGCCATTTCATGTGCTTTAAGGTGCCGCATAGCCCAATACGCTACCTGGAATGGGAGCGACGTAAATTGAACAAATGTGATAGAATTTCCCTGAATTCTTATATTAACCTTAATGTAAAATGATCTAGTCGGGTCTCTGTTCGCCCTACCATAGAAGTCTAATAGTGCATTTTACTCGCCATTTCATGCGCTTTGAGATGCCGCTTAGCCCAATACGCTATCTGAAATAGGAGCGACGTAAGTTGAACAAATGTGATAGAATTTCGCTGAATTCTTTTATTAACCATAATGTAAAATGATCTGATCGGGTCTCTGTTCGCCCTAGCCTAGAAGTTTAAGAGTGCATTTTATTCGCCATTTCATGCGCTTTGAGATGCCGCATAGCCGAATACGCTATCTGAAATAGGAGCGACGTAAATTGAACAAATGCGATAGAATTTCCCTGAAATCTTATATTAAACAAAATATAAAATGATCTAATCGGGTCTCTGATTTCCCTATCATAGAAGTTTAGTAGTGCATTGTACTCGCCATTCCACGCGCTTTATGATGCCGCCTAGCCCAGTATGGTATCTGAAATAGGAGCTACGTAAGTTGAACAAATGTGATAGAATTACGCTGAATTCTTATATTAACCGTAATATAAAATGATGTAATCGGGCCTCTGTTTGCCCTATCATAGAAGTTTGATAGTGCATTTTACTCGCCATTTCATGTGCTTTAAGCAGCCGCATAGCCCAATACGCTATCTGGAATAGGAGCGACGTAAATTGAACAAATGTGATAGAATTTCCCTGAATTCTTATATTAACCTTAATGTAAAATGATCTAAACGTGTCTCTGTTCGCCCTACCATAGAAGTCTAATAGTGCATTTCACTCGCCATTTCATGCGCTTTGAGATGCCGCTTAGCCCAATACGCTATCTGGAATAGGAGCGACGTAAATTGAACAAATGTGATAGAATTTCGCTGAATTCTTTTATTAACCATAATGTAAAATGATCTAATCGGGTCTCTGTTTGTCCTACCCTAGAAGTTTAATAGTGCATTTCACTCGTAATTTCATGCGCTTTGAGATGCCGCTTAGCCCAATACGCTATCTGGAATAGGAACGACGTAAATTGAACGAATGTGGTAGAATTTCGTTGAATTCTTAAATTAACCATAATATAAAATGATCTAATCGGGTCTCTGTTTGCCTTACCCTAGAAGTTTAATAGTGCATTTTACTCGCCATTTCATGCGATTTGAGATGCCGCTTAGCCCAATACGCTATCTGAAATAGGAGCGACGTAAATTGAACAAATGTGATAGAATTTCCCTGAAATCTTATATTAAACAAAATATAAAATGATCTAAACGCGACTCTGATTGCCCTATCATAGAAGTTTAGTAGTGCATTTTACTCGCCATTCCACGCGCTTTAAGATGCCTCCTAGCCCAGTACGCTATCTGAAATAGGAGCGACGTAAGTTGAACAAATGTGATAGAATTACGCTGAATTCTTATATTAACCGTAATATAAAATGATCTAATCGGGTCCCTGTTTGCGTTATCCTAGAAGTTTAATAGTGCATTTTACTCGCCATTTCATGCGCATTGAGATGCCGCTTAGCCCAATACGCTATCTGAAATACGAGCGACGTAAATTGAACAAATGTGATAGAATTTCGCTGAATTCTTATATTAACCAAAATATAAAATGATCTAATCGGGTCTCTGATTGCCCTATCATAGAAGATTAATAGTGCATTTTACTCGCCACACCACGCGCTTTAGGATGCCGCCTCTCCCAGTACGCTATCCGAAATAGGAGCGACGTAAAGTGAACAAATGTGACAGAATTTTGCTGAATTCTTAAATTAACCATAATATAAAATGATCTAATCGGGTCTCTGTTTGCCCTACCCTAGAAGTTTAATAGTGCATTTTACTCGCCATTTCATGCGCTTTGAGATGCCGCTTAGCCCAATACGCTATCTGAAATAGGAGCGACGAAAGTTGAACAAAGGTGATAGAATTTCGCTGAATTATTTTATTAACCAGAATGTAAAATGATCTAATCTGGTCTCTGTTCGCCCTAGCCTAGAAGTTTAATAGTGCATTTTACTCGCCATTTCATGTGCTTTGAGGTGCCGCTTAGCCCAATACGCTTTCTGAAATAGGAGCGACGTAAATTGAACAAATGTGATAGAATTTTGCTGAATTCTTAAATTAACCATAATATTAGATGATGTAATCGGGTCTCTGCTTGCCCTACCCTAGAAGTTTAATAGTGCATTTTACTCGCCATTTCATGCGCTTTGAGATGCCGCTTAGCCCAATACGCTATCTGAAATAGGAGCGACGTAAATTGAACAAATGTGATAGAATTTTGCTGAATTCTTAAATTAACCATAATATAAAATGATCTAATTGGGTCTCTGCTTGCCCTACCCTAGAAGTTTAATATAGCATTTTAGTCGCCATTTCATGCGCTTTGAGATGCCGCTTCGCCCAATACGCTATCTGAAATAGGAGCGACGTAAATTAAACAAATGTGATAGAATTTCCCTGAAATCTTATATTAAACAAAATATAAAATGATCTAATCGGGTCTCTGATTGCCCTATCATAGAAGTTTAGCAGTGCATTTTACTCGCCATTCCACGCGCTTTAAGATGCCGCCTAGCCCAGTACGCTACCTGAAGTAGGAGCGACGTAAGTTGAACAAATGTGATAGAATTACGCTGAATTCTTATATTAACCGTAATATAAAATGATATAATCGGGTCTCTGTTTGCCCTATCATAGAAGTTTAATAGTGCATTTTACTCGCCATTTCATGTGCTTTAAGGTGCCGCATAGCCCAATACGCTATCTGGAATAGGAGCGACGTAAATTGAACAAATGTGATAGAATTTCCCTGAATTCTTATATTAACGTTAATGTAAAATGATCTAATCGGGTCTCTGTTCGCCCTACCATAGAAGTCTAATAGTGCATCTTACTCGCCATTTTTTGCGCTTTGAGATGCCGCTTAGCCCAATACGCTATCTGAAATATCAGCGACGTAAATTGAACAAATGTGATAGAATTACGCTGAATTCTTATATTAACCGTAACATAAAATGATCTAATCGGGTCTCTGTTTGCCTTATCCTAGAAGTTTAATAGTTCATTTCACTCGTCATTTCATGCGCTTTGAGATGCCTCTTAGCCCAATAAGCTATCTGAAATTGGAGCGACGTAAATTGAACAAATGTGATAGAATTTGGCTGAATTCTTAAATTAACCATAATATAAAATGATCTAATCGGTTCTCTGTTCGCCCTATCCTAGAAGTTTAATACTGCATTTTACTCGCCAATCCACGCGCCTTAAGATTCCGCCTAGCCCAGTACGCTATCTGAAATAGGAGCGACGTAAATTGAACAAATGTGATAGAATTTTGCTGAATTCTTAAATTAACCATAATATAAAATGATCTAATCGGGTCTCTGTTTGCCCTACCCTAGAAGTTTAATAGTGCATTTTACTCGCCACTTCATGCGCTTTGAGATGGCGCTTAGCCCAATACACTATCTGAAATAGTAGCGACGTAAATTGAACAAATGTGATAGAATTTGGCTGAATTCTTAAATTAACCATAATATAAAATGATCTAATCGGGTCTCTGTTTGCCTTACCCTAGAACTTTAATAGTGCATTTTACTCGCCATTTCATGCGATTTGAGATGCCGCTTAGCCCAATACGCTATCTGAAATAGGAGCGACGTAAATTGAACAAATGTGATAGAATTTCCCTGAAATCTTATATTAAACAAAATATAAAATGATCTAAACGGGACTCTGATTTCCCTATCATAGAAGTTTAGTAGTGCATTTTACTCGCCCTTCCACGTGCTTTAAGATGCCGCCTAGCCCAGTACACTATCTGAAATAGGAGCCACGTATGTTGAACAAATGTGATAGAATTACGCTGAATTCTTATATTAACCGTAATATAAAATGATCTAATCGGGTTTCTGTTCGCCCTATCCTAGAAGATTACTAGTGCATTTCACTCGTCATTTCATGCGTTTTGAGATGCCGCTTAGTCCAATACGCTATCTGCAATAGGAGCGACGTAAATTGAACAAATGTGATAGAATTTGGCTGAATTCTTAAATTAACCATAATATAAAATGATCTAATCGGGTCTCTGTTCGCCCTACCCTAGAAGTTTAATAGTGCATTTTACTCGCAATTTTTTGCGCTTTGAGATGCCGCTAAGCCCAATACGCTATCTGAAATATCAGCGACGTAAATTGAACAAATGTGATAGAATTACGCTGAATTCTTATATTAACCGTAATATAAAATGATCTAATCGGGTCTCTGATAGCCCTATCATAGAAGTTTAATAGTGCATTTTACCCGCCATTCCACGCGCTTTAAGATGCCGCCTAGCCCATTACGCTATCTGAAATAGGAGCGACGTAAGTTGAACAAATGTGATAGAATTACGCTGAATTCTTATATTAACCGTAATATAAAATGATCTAATCGGGTCTCTGTTTGCCTTATCCTAGAAGTTTAAAAGTGCATTTCACTCGCCATTTCATGCGCTTTGAGATACCGCTTAGCCCAATACGCTATCTGAAATAGGAGCGACGTAAATAGAACAATTGTGATAGAATTTCGCTGAATTCCTATATTAACCAAAATATAAAATGATCTAATCGGGTCTCTGATTGCCCTATCATAGAAGTTTAATAGTGCATTTTACTCGCCAATCCACGCGCTTTAAGATTCCGCCTAGCCCAGTACGCTATCTGAAATAGGAGCGACGTAAATTGAACAAATGTGATAGAATTTGGCTGAATTCTTAAATTAACCATAATATAAAATGATCTAATCGGGTCTCTGTTTGCCCTACGCTAGAAGTTAAATAGTGCATTTCACTCGTCATTTCATGTGCTTTAAGCTGCCGCATAGCCCAATACGCTATCTGGAATAGGAGCGACGTAAATTGAACAAATGTGATAGAATTTCCCTGAATTCTTATATTAACCTTAATGTAAAATGATCTAAACGTGTCTCTGTTCGCCCTACCATAGAAGTCTAATAGTGCATTTCACTCGCCATTTCATGCGCTTTGAGATGCCGCTTAGCCCAATACGCTATCTGGAATAGGAGCGACGTAAATTGAACAAATGTGATAGAATTTCGCTGAATTCTTTTATTAACCATAATGTAAAATGATCTAATCGGGTCTCTGTTTGTCCTACCCTAGAAGTTTAATAGTGCATTTCACTCGTAATTTCATGCGCTTTGAGATGCCGCTTAGCCCAATACGCTATCTGGAATAGGAACGACGTAAATTGAACGAATGTGGTAGAATTTCGTTGAATTCTTAAATTAACCATAATATAAAATGATCTAATCGGGTCTCTGTTTGCCTTACCCTAGAAGTTTAATAGTGCATTTTACTCGCCATTTCATGCGATTTGAGATGCCGCTTAGCCCAATACGCTATCTGAAATAGGAGCGACGTAAATTGAACAAATGTGATAGAATTTCCCTGAAATCTTATATTAAACAAAATATAAAATGATCTAAACGGGACTCTGATTGCCCTATCATAGAAGTTTAGTAGTGCATTTTACTCGCCATTCCACGCGCTTTAAGATGCCTCCTAGCCCAGTACGCTATCTGAAATAGGAGCGACGTAAGTTGAACAAATGTGATAGAATTACGCTGAATTCTTATATTAACCGTAATATAAAATGATCTAATCGGGTCCCTGTTTGCGTTATCCTAGAAGTTTAATAGTGCATTTTACTCGCCATTTCATGCGCATTGAGATGCCGCTTAGCCCAATACGCTATCTGAAATACGAGCGACGTAAATTGAACAAATGTGATAGAATTTCGCTGAATTCTTATATTAACCAAAATATAAAATGATCTAATCGGGTCTCTGATTGCCCTATCATAGAAGATTAATAGTGCATTTTACTCGCCACACCACGCGCTTTAGGATGCCGCCTCTCCCAGTACGCTATCCGAAATAGGAGCGACGTAAAGTGAACAAATGTGACAGAATTTTGCTGAATTCTTAAATTAACCATAATATAAAATGATCTAATCGGGTCTCTGTTTGCCCTACCCTAGAAGTTTAATAGTGCATTTTACTCGCCATTTCATGCGCTTTGAGATGCCGCTTAGCCCAATACGCTATCTGAAATAGGAGCGACGAAAGTTGAACAAAGGTGATAGAATTTCGCTGAATTATTTTATTAACCAGAATGTAAAATGATCTAATCTGGTCTCTGTTCGCCCTAGCCTAGAAGTTTAGTAGTGCATTTTACTCGCCATTTCATGTGCTTTGAGGTGCCGCTTAGCCCAATACGCTTTCTGAAATAGGAGCGACGTAAATTGAACAAATGTGATAGAATTTTGCTGAATTCTTAAATTAACCATAATATTAGATGATGTAATCGGGTCTCTGCTTGCCCTACCCTAGAAGTTTAATAGTGCATTTTACTCGCCATTTCATGCGCTTTGAGATGCCGCTTATCCCAATACGCTATCTGAAATAGGAGCGACGTAAATTGAACAAATGTGATAGAATTTCGCTGAATTCTTAAATTAACCATAATATCAAATGATCTAATCGGGTCTCTGTTTGCCCTACCCTAGAAGTCTAATGATGCATTTCACTCGTCATTTCATGCGCTTTGAGACGCCGCTTCGCCCAATAAGCTATTTGAAATAGGAGCGACGTAAATTGAACAAATGTGATAGAATTTCGCTGAATTCTTAAAGTAACCTTAATATAAAATGATCTAATCGGGTCTCTGTTTGCCCTACCCTAGAAGTTTAATAGTGCATTTCACTCGTCATTTCATGCGCTTTGAGATGCCGCTAAGCACAATAAGCTATCTGGAATAGCAGCGACCTAAATTGAACAAATGTGAAAGAACTACGCCGAATTCTTATATTAACCGTAATATAAAATGATCTAATCGGGTCTCTGTTTGCCTTATCCTAGAAGTTTAATAGTGCATTTTACTCGCCATTCCACGCGCTTTAAGATTCCGCTTAGCACAATACGCTATCTGAAATAGGAGTGACGTAAATTGAACAAATCTGATAGAATTACGCTGCATTCTTATATTAACCGTAATATAAAATGATCTAATCGGGTCTCTGTTTGCCTTATCCTAGAAGTTTAATAGTGCATTTTACTCGCCATTTCATGCGCTTTGAGATGCCGCTTAGCCCAATACGCTATCCGGAATAGGAGCGACGTAAGTTGAACAAATGTGATAGAATTTCGCTGGATTCTTTTATTAACCGTAATGTAAAATGATCTGATCGCGTCTCTGTTCGCCCTAGCCTAGAAGTTTAAGAGTGCATTTTATTCGCCATTTCATGCGCTTTGAGATGCCGCTTCGCCCAATACGCTATCTGAAATAGGAGCGACGAAAATTAAACAAATGTGATAGAATTTCCCTGAATTCTTATATTAACATTAATGTAAAATGATCTAATCGGTTCCCCGTTCGCCCTATCCTAGAAGTTTAATAGTGCATTTCACTCGTCATTTCATGCGCTTTGAGATGCCGCTTAGTCCAATAAGCTATCTGAAATAGGAGCGACGTAAATTGAACAAATGTGATAGAATTTCGATGAATTCTTAAATTAACCACAATATAAAATGATCTAATCGGGTCTCTGTTTGCCCTACCCTAGTAGTTTAATTGTGCATTTTACTCGCCATTTCATGCGCTTTTCGATGCCGCTTATCCCAATACGCTATCTGAAATAGGAGCGACGTACGTTGAACAAATGTGATAGAATTTCGCTGAATTCTTTTAAGAACCATAATGTGAAATGATCTAATTGGGTCTCTGTTCGCCCTAGCCTAGAAGTTTAATAGCGCATTTTATTCACCATTTCATGCGCCTTGAGATGCCGCTTAGCCCAATACGCTATCTGAAATAGGAGCGACGTAAATTGAACAAATGTGATAGAATTTCCCTGAAACCTTATATTAAACAAAATATAAAATGATCTAATCGGGTCTCTGATTGCCCTATCATAGAAGTTTAGCAGTGCATTTTACTCGCCATTCCACGCGCTTTAAGATGCCGCCTAGCCCAGTACGCTATCTAAATTAGGAGCGACGTAAGTTGAACAAATGTGATAGAATTACGCTGAATTCTTATATTAACCGTAATATAAAATGATCTAATCGGGTCTCTGTTTGCCTTATCCTAGAAGTTTAGTACTGCATTTTACTCGCCATTTCATGCGCTTTGAGATACCGCTTAGCCCAATACGATATCTGAAATAGGAGCGACGTAAATTGAACAAATGTGATAGAATTTCGCTGAATTCTTAAATTAACTATAATATAAAATGATCTAATCGGGTCACTGATTGCCCTACCCTAGAAGTTTAATAGTGCATTTTGCTCGCCATTTCATGCGCTTCGAGATGCCGCTTAGCCCAATACGCTATCTGAAATAGGAGCGACGTAAATTGAACAAATGTGATAGAATTTCCCTGAAACCTTATATTAAACAAAATATAAAATGATCTAATCGGGTCTCTGATTGCCCTATCATAGAAGTTTAGCAGTGCATTTTACTCGCCATTCCACGCGCTTTAAGATGCCGCCTAGCCCAGTACGCTATCTAAATTAGGAGCGACGTAAGTTGAACAAATGTGATAGAATTACGCTGAATTCTTATATTAACCGTAATATAAAATGATCTAATCGGGTCTCTGTTTGCCTTATCCTAGAAGTTTAGTACTGCATTTTACTCGCCATTTCATGCGCTTTGAGATACCGCTTAGCCCAATACGATATCTGAAATAGGAGCGACGTAAATTGAACAAATGTGATAGAATTTCGCTGAATTCTTAAATTAACTATAATATAAAATGATCTAATCGGGTCACTGATTGCCCTACCCTAGAAGTTTAATAGTGCATTTTGCTCGCCATTTCATGCGCTTCGAGATGCCGCTTAGCCCAATACGCTATCTGAAATATGAGCGACGTAAATTGAACAAATGTGATAGAATTTCGCTGAATTCTTATATTAACCAAAATATAAAATGATATAATCGGGTCTCTGTTTGCCGTATCCTAGAAGTTTAGTATTGCACTTTACTCGCCATTTCATGCGCTTTGAGATGCCGCTTAGCCCAATACGCTATCTGAAATAGGAGCGACGTAAATTGAACAAATGTGTTAGAATTTTGCTGAATTCTTAAATTAACCATAATATAAAATGATCTAATCGGGTCTCTGTTTGCCCTACCCTAGAAGTTTAATAGTGCATTTTACTCGTCATTTCATGCGCTTTGAGATGCCGCCTAGCCCAATAAGCTATCTGAAATAGGAGCGACGTAAATTGAACAAATGTGATAGAATTTCGCTGAATTCTTATATTAACCAAAATATAAAATGATCTAGTCGGGTCCCTGATTGCCCTATCATAGAAGTTTAATAGTGCATTTTACTCGCCACACCACGCGCTTTAGGATGCCGCCTCTCCCAGTACGCTATCCGAAATAGGAGCGACGTAAAGTGAACAAATGTGATAGAATTACGCTGAATTCTTATATTAACCGTAATATAAAATGATCTAATCGGGTCTCTGTTTGCCTTATCCTAGAAGCTTAGTATTGCATTTTACTCCCCATTTCATGCGCTTTGAGATGCCGCCGAGCCCAGTACGCTATCTGAAATAGGAGCGACGTAAATTGAACAAATGTGATAGAATTTCGCTGAATTCTTAAATTAACTATAATATAAAATGATCTAATCGGGTCACTGATTGCCCTACCCTAGAAGTTTAATAGTGCATTTTGCTCGCCATTTCATGCGCTTCGAGATGCCGCTTAGCCCAATACGCTATCTGAAATATGAGCGCCGTAAATTGAACAAATGTGATAGAATTTCGCTGAATTCTTATATTAACCAAAATATAAAATGATCTAATCGGGTCTCTGTTTGCCGTATCCTAGAAGTTTAGTATTGCACTTTACTCGCCATTTCATGCGCTTTGAGATGCCGCTTAGCCCAATACGCTATCTGAAATAGGAGCGACGTAAATTGAACAAATGTGATAGAATTTTGCTGAATTCTTAAATTAACCATAATATAAAATGATCTAATCGGGTCTCTGTTTGTCCTACCCTAGAAGTTTAATAGTGCATTTTACTCGCCATTTCATGCGCTTTGAGATGCCGCTTAGCCCAATGCGCTATCTGAAATAGCAGCGACGTAAATTGAACAAATGTGATAGAATTACGCTGAATTCTTATATTAACCGTAATATAAAATGATCTAATCCGGTCTCTGTTTGCCTTATCCTAGAAGTTTGATAGTGCATGTTACTCGCCATTTCATGCGCTTTGAGATGCCGCTTAGCCCAATACGCTATCTGAAATAGGAGCGACGTAAATTGAACAAATGCGATAGAATTTCCCTGAAATCTTATATTAAACAAAATATAAAATGATCTAATCGGGTCTCTGATTGCCCTATCATAGAAGTTTAGCAGTGCATTCTACTCGCCATTCCACGCGCTTTAAGATGCCGCCTAGCCCAGTACGCTACCTGAAATAGGAGCGACGTAAGTTGAACAAGTGTGATAGAATTACGCTGAATTCTTATATTAACCGTAATATAAAATGATATAATCGGGTCTCTGTTTTGCCCTATCATAGAAGTTTAATAGTGCATTTTACTCGCCATTTCATGTGCTTTAAGGTGCCGCATAGCCCAATACGCTATCTGGAATAGGAGCGACGTAAATTGAACAAATGTGATAGAATTTCCCTGAATTCTTAAATTAACTATAATATAAAATGATCTAATCGGGTCACTGATTGCCCTACCCTACAAGTTTAATAGTGCATTTTGCTCGCCATTTCATGCGCTTCGAGATGCCGCTTAGCCCAATACGCTATCTGAAATACGAGCGACGTAAATTGAACAAATGTGATAGAATTTCGTTGAATTCTTATATTAACCAAAATATAAAATGATCTAATCGGGTCTCTGATTGCCCTATCATAGAAGATTAATAGTGCATTTTACTCGCCACACCACGCGCTTTAGGATGCCACCTCTCCCAGTACACTATCCGAAATAGGAGCGACGTAAAGTGAACAAATGTGACAGAATTTTGCTGAATTCTTAAATTAACCATAATATAAAATGATCTAATCCGGTCTCTGTTTGCCTTATCCTAGAAGTTTGATAGTGCATTTTACTCGCCATTTCATGCGCTTTGAGATGCCGCCTAGCCCAATACGCTACCTGAAATAGGAGCGACGTAAGTTGAACAAATGTGATAGAATTTCGCTGAATTCTTATATTAACCAAAATATAAAATGATCTAATCGGGTCTCTGTTTGCCGTATCCTAGAAGTTTAGTATTGCACTTTACTCGCCAATTCATGCGCTTTGAGATGCCGCTTAGCCCAATACGCTATCTGAAATAGGAGCGACGTAAATTGAACAAATGTGATAGAATTTTGCTGAATTCTTAAATTAACCATAATATAAAATGATCTAATCGGGTCTCTGTTTGCCCTACCCTAGAAGTTTAATAGTGCATTTTACTCGCCATTTCATGCGCTTTGAGATGCCGCTTAGCCCAATGCGCTATCTGAAATAGGAGCGACGTAAATTGAACAAATGTGATAGAATTTCGCCGAATTCTTAAATTAACTATAATATAAAATGATCTAATCGGGTCACTGATTGCCCTACCCTAGTAGTTTAATAGTGCATTTTGCTCGCCATTTCATGCGCTTCGAGATGCCGCTTAGCCCAATACGCTATCTGAAATATGAGCGACGAAAGTTGAACAAATGTGATAGAATTTCGCTGAATTATTTTATTAACCAGAATGTAAAATGATCTAATCTGGTCTCTGTTCGCCCTAGCCTTGAAGTTTAATAGTGGATTTTACTCGGCATTCCACGCGCTTTAAGATGCCGCCTCTCCCAGTACCC
>CAKAJE020002068.1:0-58212 GCA_916610135.2 Macropis europaea
TAGGGCAAACAGAGACCCGATAAGATCATTTTATATTACGGTTAATATAAGAATTCAGCGAAATTCTATCACATTTGTTCAATTAACGTCGCTGATGTTTCAGATAGCGTATTGAGCTAAGCGGCATCTCGAAGCGCATGAAATGACGAGTGACATGCACTATTAAACTTCTAGGGTAGGGCGAACAGAGACCCGATTACATCATTTTATATTATGGTTAATTTAAGAATTCAGCGAAATTCTATCACATTTGTTCAATTTACGTCGCAACTATTTCAGATAGCTTATTGGGTTAAGCGGCATCTCAATGCGCATGAAATGACGAGTGAAATGCACTATTAAACTTCTAGGGTAGGGCGAACAGAGACCCGATTAGATCATTTTACATTAATGTTAATATAAGAATTCGGCGAAATTCTATCACATTTGTTCAATTTACGTCGCTGATATTTCAGATAGCGTATTGGGCTAAGCGGCATCTGAAAGCACAAGAAATGGCGAGTAAACTGCACTATTAAACTTCTAGGGTAGGGCAAACAGAGACCCGAGTAGATCATTTTATATTATGGTTAATTTAAGAATTCCGCGAAATTCTATCACATTTGTTCAATTTACGTCGCTCCTCTTTCAGATAGCGTATTGGGCTAAGCGGCATCTTAAAGCGCGTGGAATGACGAGTAAAATGCACTACTAAACTTCTATGATAGGGTAATCAGAGACCCGGTTAGATCATTTTATATTATGTTTAATTTAAGAATTAAGCGAAACTTTATCACACTTGTTCAATTTACGTAGCTCCAATTTGAGATAGTGTATTGGGCTAGACGGCACCTTAAAGCGCATGAAATGGCGAGTAAAATGCACTATTAAACTTCTAGGGTAGGGCAAACAGAGACCCGATTAGATCATTTTATACTATGGTTAATTAAGAATTCAGCGAAATTCTATCACATTTGTCCAATTTACGTCGCTCCTATTTCAGATAGCGTATTGGGCTAGGCGGCATATTAAAGCGCGTGGAATGACGAGTAAAATGCATTACTAACCTTCTATGATAGGGCAATCAAAGACCCCATTAGATCATTCTATATTATGGTTAATATAAGAATTCTGCGTAATTCTATCACATTTGTTCAATTTATGTCTCTCCTATTTCAGATATCGTATTGGGCTAAGCGGCACCTTAAAGCGCATGAAATGGCGAGCAAAATGCACTATTAAACTTCTATGGTAGGGCAATCAGAGAACCGAATAGATCGTATTATATTATGGTTAATATAAGAATTCTGCGTAATTCTATCACGTTTGTTCAATTTACGAACCTCCAATTTCAGATAGCGTATTGGGCTAGGCGGCATCTGTAAGCGCATGATATGTCGAGTAATATGCACTACTAAACTTCTCGAATAGGGCTAACAGAGACAAGATTAGGTCATCTTATATGATGGTTAATATAAGAATCCTGCGTAATTCAATCACATTTGTTCTATTTATGTCGCTCCTATTTCAGATAGCGTATTCGGCTAGGCGGCACCTTAAAGCGCATGAAATGACGAGTAAAATGCACTATTAAACTTCTATGATAGGGCAATCAGTGACCCGAATAGATCGTATTATATTTTGGTTAATATAAGAATTCTGCGTAATTCTATCACGATTGTTCAACTTACGTAGCTCCAATTTCAGATAGCGTATTGGACTAGGCGGCATCTTAAAGCGCATGAAATGTCGACTAAAATACACGACTAAACTTGTCGGATAGGGCAATCAGAGACCCGATTAGGTCATCTTATATTATGGTTAATATAAGAATTCAGCGTAATTCTATCACATTTGTTCAACTTACGTCGCTCCTATTTCTGATAGCGTACTGGGCAAGGTGGCATCTTAAAGCGCGTGGAATGGCGAGTAAAATGCACAATTAAACTTCTATGGTAGGGCAATCAGAGTCCCGATTAGATCATTTTATATTATGGTTAATTTAAGAATTCAGCCAAATTCTATCACATTTGTTCAATTTACGTCCCTCCTATTTCAGACAGCGTATTGGTCTAAGCGGCATCTCAAAGCGCATGAAATGGCGAGTAAAATGCACTATTAAACTTCTAGGGCAGGGCAAACAGAGACCCGATTAGATCATTTTATATTACGGTTAATTTAAGAATTCAGCAAAATTCTATCACATTTGTTCAATTTACGTCGTTCCTATTTCACATAGCGTACTGGGCTAGGCGGCTGCTTAAAGCGCGTGGAAGGGCGAGTAAAATGCACTACTAAATTTCTATGATAGGGCAATCAGAGACCCGATTAGATCATTTTATATTTTGTTTAATATAAGTTTTCAGGGAAATTCTATCACATTTGTTCAATTTACGTCGCTCCTATTTCAGATAGCGTATTGGGCTGAGCGGCATCTCAAAGCGCATGAAATGGCGAATAAAATGCACTTTTAAACTTCTAGGCTAGGGCGAACAGAGGCCCGATTAGATCATTTTACATTATGGTTAATAAAAGAATTCAGCGAAATTCTATCACATTTGTTCAATTTACATCTCTCCTATTTCAGATAGCGTATTGGGCTAAGCGGCATCTCAAAGCGCATGAAATGACGAGTGAAATGCACTACCAAACTTCAATGATAGGGTAATCGGAGACCCAATTAGATCATTTTATATTTTGTTTAATATAAGATTTCAGGGAAATTCTATCACATTCGTTCAATTTACGTCGCTCCTATTTCAGATAGCGTATTGGGCTAAGCGGCATCTCAAAGCGCATGAAATGGCGAGTAAAATGCACTACTAAACTTCTAGGATAAGGCAAACAGAGACCCGATTAGATCATTTTAAATTACGGTTAATATAAGAATTCAGCGTAATTCTATCACATTTGTACAACTTACGTCGCTCCTAATGCAGATAGCGTACTGGGCTAGGCGGCATCTTAAAGCGCGTGGAATGGCGAGTAAAATGCTCTACTAAACTTCTATGGTAGGGCAATCAGAGTCCCGATTACATCATTTTATATTTTGGTTAATATAAGATTTCAGGGAAATTCTATCACATTTGTTCAATTTACGTCGCTCCTATTTCAGATAGCGTATTGGGCTAAGCGGAATCTCAAAGCGCATGAAATGGCGAGTAAAATGCACTATTAAACTTCTATGATAGGGCAATCAGAGACCCGATTAGATCATTTTATATTTTGGTTAATATAAGAATTCAGCGAAATTCTATCCCATTTGTTCAATTTACGTCGCTCCTATTTCAGATAGCGTATTGGGCTAAGCGGCATCTCAAAGCGGATGAAATGGCGAGTAAAATGCAATATTAACCTTCTAGGGTAGCGCAAACAGAGACCCGATTAGATCATTTTATATTATGGTTAATTTAAGAATTCAGCAAAATTCTATTACATTTGTTCAATTTACGTCGTTCCTATTTCAGGTAGCGTACTGGGCTAGGCGGCACCTTAAAGCGCGTGGAATGGCGAGTAAAATGCACTATTAAACTTCTATGGTAGGGCAATCAGAGACCCGATTAGATCATTTTATATTTTGTTTAATATAAGATTTCAGGGAAATTGTAACACATTTCTTCAATTTACGTCGCTCCTATTTCAGATAGCTTATTGGGCTAAGCGGCATCTCAAAGCGCATGAAATGATGAGTAAAATGTACTATTAAACTTCTATGATAGGGTAATCGGAGACCTCATTAGATCATTTTATATTATCGTTAATATAAGAATTCTGCGTAATTCTATCACATTTTTTCAATTTACGACGCTCCTATTTCAGATAGCGTATTGGACTAAGCAGAATCTTAAAGGGCATGAAATGCAGATTATAATGCACTACTTAACTTCTATGGTAGGGTAATCAGAGACCCCATTAGCTCATTTTATATTATGGTTAACATAAGAATTCTGTGTAATTCTATCACATTTGTTCAATTTACGTCGCTCCTACTTCAGATAGCGTATTGGGCTAAGCGGCATCTTAAAGCTCATGAAATGAAAAGTAAAATGCACTACTAAACTTCTAGGATAGGGCAATTAGGGACCCGATTAGGTCATCTTATATTATGATTAATATAAGAATTCAGCGTAATTCTATCACATTTGTTCAATTTACGTGGCTCCTATTTCAGATAGCGTATTTTGCTATGCGGCATCATAAAGCGGGTGGAATGCCGAGCAAAATGCACTACTAATCATCTATGATAGGGCAATCAGGGACCCGATTATATCATTTTATATTATGGTTCATATAAGAATTCAACGTAATTTTATCACATTTGTTCAATTTATATCGCTCCTATTACAGATAGCGTATTGGGCTAGGAGGCAACTTAAAGCGCATGAAATGACGAGTAAAATGCACTATTAAACTTCTATGATAGGGCAATCAGAGACCCGATTAGATCAATTCATATTATTGTTAATATAAGTATACAACGTTATTTTATCACGTTTGTTCAATTTACGTCGCCCCTATTTCAGATAGCGTATTGGGCTTAGCGGCACCTTAAAGCGCATGAAATGACGAGTAAAATGCACTATTAAACTTCTATGATAGGACAATCAGAGACCCGAGTAGATCGTATTATATTATGGATAATATAAGAACTCTGCATAATTCTATCACGTGTGTTCAATTTACATAGCTCCAATTTCAGGTAGCGCATTGGACTAGGCGGCATCTTAAAACGCATGAAATGTCGAGTAAAATGCACTGCTAAACTTCTCGGATAGGGCAATCAGAGACCCGATTAGGTCATCTTATACTACGGTTAATATAAGAATTCAGCGAAATTCTATCACATTTGCTCAATTTACGTCGCCCCTATTTCAGATTGCGTATTGGGCTAGGTGGCATCTTAAAGCGCATGAAATGTCGAGTAAAATGCACTATTAAACTTCTAGGGTAGTGTAAACAGAGACGCGACTAGACCATTTTATATTATGGTTAATTTAAGAATTCCATGAAATTCTATCACATTTGTTCAATTTACGTCGCTCCTATTTCAGATAGCGTATTGGGCTAAGCGGCATCTCAAAGCGCATGAAATGACGAGTAAAATGCAGTATTAAACTTCCAGGGTAGGGCGACCAGAGACCCGATTAGATCATTTTACATTAAGGTTAATATAAGAATTCAGCGAAATTGTATCACATTTGTTCAATTTACGTCGCTCCTATTTCAGACAGCGTATTGGGCTAAGCGGCATCTCCAAGCGCATGAAATGGCGAGTAAAATGCACTATTAAACTTCTACGGTAAGGCAAACAGAGACCCGATTAGATCATTTTATATTACGGTTAATATAAGAATTCAGCGTAATTCTATCACATTTGTTCAACTTACGCCGCTCCAATTTCTGATAGCGTACTGGGCTAGGCGGCATCTTAAAGCGCGTGGAATGGCAGGAAAAATGCACTATTAAACTTCTCCGATAGGGCAATCAGAGACCCGATGAGATCATTTTATATTATGGTTAATTTAAGAATTACGCGAAATTCCTACACATTTGTTCAATTTACGTCGCTGATATTTCAGATAGCGTATTGGGCTAAGAGGCATCTCAAAGCGCGTGAAATGGCGAGTAGAATGCACTATTAAACTTATAGGGTAGGGCAAACAGAGACCCGATTAGTTCATTTTATATTATGGTTAATTTAAGAATTCAGCGAAATTCTATCACATTTGTTCAATTTACGTCGCTCCTATTTCAGATAGCGTATTGTGCTAAGCGACAGCTTAAAGCGCATGAAATAACGAGTAAAGTGCACTATTAAACTTCTATGATAGGGCAATCAGAGACTCGATTAGATCATTTTATATTATGGTTAATATAAAAATTCTGCGTAAATTTATCACGTTTGTTCAATTCACGTGGCTCCTATTTCAGATAGCGTATTGGGCCAGGCGGCACCTTAAAGCGCATGAAATGACGAGTAACACTCACTATTAAACTTCTATGATAGGGCAATCAGAGAACCGAATAGATCGTATTATATTATGGTTAATATATGAATTTTGCGTAATTCTATCACGTTTGATCAATTTACGTAGCTCCAATTTCAGGCAGCGCATTGGACTAGGCGGCATCTTAAAGCGCATGAAATGTCGAGTAAAATGCACTACTAAACTTCTCGGATAGGGCAATCAGAGACCCGATTTGGTCATCTTATACTATGGTTAATATAGGAATTCAGCGAAATTCTTTCACATTTGTTCAATTTACTTCGCTCCTATTTCAGATAGCGTATTGGGCCAGGCGGCACCTTAAAGCGCATGAAATGTCGAGTAAAATGCACTATTAAACTTCTATGATAGGGCAATCCGAGCCCCGAGTTGATCGTATTATGTTATGGTTAATATAAGAATTCAACGTAATTTTATCACATTTGTTCAATTTACGTCGCCCCAATTTCAGATAGCGTATTGTGCTAGGTGGCATCTTAAAACGCATGAAATGTCGAGTAAAATGCACTATTAAACTTCTAGGGTAGGTCGAACAGAGACCCGATTAGATCATTTTATATTATGTTTAATATAATAATTCTGCGTAATTCTATCACATTTGTTCAATTTACGTAGCTCCACTTTCAGATAGCGCATTGGACTAGGCGGCATTTTGAAGCGCATGAAATGTCGAGTAAAATGCACAATTAAACTTCTATGGTAGGGCAAACAGAGACCCGATTAGATCATTTTATATTATGGTTAATTTAAGAATACAGCGAAATTATATCACATTTGTTCAATTTATATCGCTCCTATTTCAGATAGCGTATTGGGCTAGGCGGCACCTTAAAGCGCTTGAAATGACGAGTAAAATGCACTATTAAACTTCTATGATAGGGCAATCAGAGAACCGAATCGATCTTATTATATTTTGGTTAATATAAGAATTCTGCGTAATTCTATCACATTTGTTCAACTTGTGTCGCTCCTATTTCAGATAGCGTAGTGGGCTAGGCGGCACCTTAAAGCGCATGACATGACGAGAAAAATGCACTATTATACTTCTATGATAGGGCAATCAGAGACCCGATTAGATCAGCTTATATTATTGTTAATATAAGAATTCAGCGTAATTTTATCACATTTGTTCAATTTACGTCGCCCCAATTTCAGATGGCGTATTGGGCTAGGTGGTATCTTAAAGCGCATGAAATGCCGAGTAAAATGCACTACTAAACTTCTAGGGTAGGGCAAACAGAGACCCGATTAGATCATTTTCCATTACGGTTTATTTAAGAATTCAGCGAAACTCTATCACACTTGTTCAATTTACGAGCTGCAATTTCAGATAGCGTATTGGGCTAGTATGCACCTTAAAAGCGCATGAAACGACGAGTAAAATGCTCTATTAAACTTCTATGATAGGGCAATCAGAGACCCGAATAGATCGTATTATATTATGGTTCATATAAGAATTCTGCGTAATTCTATCACATTTGTTCAATTTATGTCGCTCCTATTTCAGATAGCGAATGGGGCTAGGCAGCACCTTAAAGCTCACGAAGTGGCGAGTGAAACGCACTATTAAACTTCTAGGGTAGGGCAAACAGAGACCCGATTAGATCATTTTATATTATGGTTAATATAAGTATGCTGCGTAATTCTATCACGTTTGTTCAATTTACGTAGCTCCAATTTCAAAAAGCGTATTGGGCTAGGCGGCATCATAAAGCGCATGAAATGACGAGTAAGATGCACTATTGCGCTTCTATTATAGGGTAATCAGAGACCCGACTAGATCATTTTATATTATGGTTGATTTAAGAATTAAGCGAGACGTTATCACACTTGTTCAACTTACGTAGCTCCAATTTCAGATAGCGTATTGGGCTAGGCGGCACCATAAAGCGCATGAAATGGCGAGTAAAATGCACTATTAAGCTTCTAGGTTAAGGCAATCAGAGACCCGATTAGATCATTTCATATTATGGTTAATATAAGAATCCTGCGTAATTCTCTCACATTTGTTCAATTTACGTCGCTCCTATTTCAGATAGCGTATTGGGCTAAGCGGCACCTTAAAGCGCATGGAATGGCGAGTAAAATGCACTACTAAACTTCTCGGATAGGGCAATCAGAGACCCGATTTGGTCATCTTATACTATGGTTAATATAGGAATTCAGCGAAATTCTATCACATTTACTCAATTTACGTCGTCCCTATTTCAGACAGCGTATTGGGCTAGGTGGCACCTTAAAGCGCATGAAATGTCGAGTAAAATGCACAATTAAACTTCTAGGGTAGGGCAAACAGAGACCCGATTAGGTCATTTTATATTATGGTTAATTTAAGAATACAGCGAAATTCTATCACGTTTGTTCAATTTACGACGCTCCTATTTCAGATAGCGTATTGGGCTAAACGGCACCTTGAAGCGCATGAAATGGCGAGTAAAATGCAGTATTAAACTTCTATGATAGGGCAATCAGAGACCCGATTAGGTCATCTTATATTATGATTAATATAAGAATTCTGCGTAATTCTATCACGTTTGTTCAATTTACGTCGCTCCTATTTCAGATAGTGTATTGGACTAGGCGGCATCTTAAAGCGCATGAAATGTCGAGTAAAATACACTACTAAACTTCTCGGATAGGGCAATCAGAGACCCGATTTGGTCATCTTATACTATGGTTAATATAGGAATTCAGCGAAATTCTATCACATTTACTCAATTTACGTCGTCCCTATTTCAGACAGCGTATTGTGCTAGGTGGCATCTTAAAACGCATGAAATGTCGAGTAAAATGAACTATTAAACTTCTATGATAGGGCAATCAGAGACCCGATTAGGTCATCTTATATTATGATTAATATAAGAATTCTGCGTAATTCTATCACGTTTGTACAATTTACGTCGCTCCTATTTCAGATAGCGTAGTGGGCTAAGCGGCATCTCAAAGAGCATGATATGACGAGTGTAATGCACCATTAAACTTCTAGGGTAAGGCAAAGGGAGACCCGATTAGATCATTTTATATTACGGTTAATTTAAGAATTCAGCGAAATTCTATTACATTTGTTCAACTTACGTCGATCCTATTTCAGATAACGTACTGGGCAAGGCGGCATCTTAAAGCGCGTGGAATGACGAGTAAAATACACAATTAAACTCCTATGGTAGGGCAATCAGAGACCCGATTAGATCATTTTATATTTTGGTTAATATAAGAATTCAGCGAAATTCTATCACATTTGGTCAATTTACGTCGCTACTATTTCAGATAGCGTAGTGGGCTAAGCGGCATCTCAAAGCGCATGATATGACGAGTGTAATGCACCATTACACTTCTAGGGTAAGGCAAAGAGAGACCCGATTAGATCATTTTATATTATGGTTAATTTAAGAATTCAGCGAAATAATATCACATATGTTCAATTTACGTCCTATTTCAGATAGTGTATTGGCCTAAACGGCTCCTTAAAGCGCCTGAAATGGCGAGTAAAATGCACTATTGAACTTCTATGATAGGGCAAACAGAGACCCGATTAGGTCATCTTATATTATGATTAATATAAGAATTCAGCGTACTTCTATCACATTTGTTCAATTTACGTCGCTCCTATTTCAGATAGCGTATTGGGCTAAGCGGCATCTCAAAGCTCATGAAATGGCGAGTAAAATCCACTATTAAACTTCTAGGGTCGGGCAAACGGAGACCCGATTAGATCATTTTATATAAAGGTTAATTTAAGAATTCAGCGAAATTCTATCATATTTGTTCAATTTACGTCGCTCCTATTTCAGATAGCGTAGTGGGCTAAGCGGCACCTCAAAGAGCATGATATGACGAGTGTAATGCACCATTAAACTTCTAGGGTAAGGCAAAGGGAGACCCAATTAGATCATTTTATATTACGGTTAATTTAAGAATTCAGCGAAATTCTATTACATTTGTTCAACTTACGTCGATCCTATTTCAGATAGCGTACTGGGCAAGGCGGCATCTCAAAGCGCTTGGAATGACGAGTAAAATGCACTATTAAACTTCTATGATAGGGCAATCAGAGCCCCGATTAGATAATTTTATATTTTGGTTAATATAAGAATTCAGTGAAATTCTATCACATTTGTTCAATTTACGTTGCTCCTATTTCAGATAGAGTATTGGGCTAAGCGGCATCTCAAAGCGCATGAAATGGGGAGTAAAATGCACTATTAAACTTCTAGGGTAAGGCAATCAGAGTCCCGATTAGATCATTTTATATTTTGTTTAATATAAGATTTCAGGGAAATTCTGTCACATTTGTTCAATTTACGTCGCTCCTATTTCAGATAGCGTATTGGGCTAAGCGACATCTCAAAGCGCATGGAATGACGAGTGAAATGCACTATTAAACTTCTTGGGTAGGGCGAACAGAGATCCGATTACATCATTTTATATTATGGTTAATTTAAGAATTCAGCGAAATTCTATCACATTTGTTCAACTTACGTCGCTCCTATTTCAGATAGCGTATTGGGCTAAGCGGCATCTCAAAGCGCAAGAAATGGGGAGTAAAATGCACTATTAAACTTCTAGGGTAGGGCAAACAGAGACCCGATTAGATCATTTAATATTATGGTTAAATTAAGAATTCAGCGAAATTCTATCACATTTGTTCAATTTACGTCGCTCCTATTTCAGATAGCGTATTGGGCTGAGCGGCAACTCAAAGCGCATGATATGGCGAGCAAAATGCACTATTAAACTTCTAGGGTAAGGCAAACTGAGACCCGATTAAATCATTTTATATTACGGTTAATATAAGAATTCAGCGAAATTCTAACACATTTGTTCAACTTACGTCGCTCCTATTTCAGATAGCGTACTGGGCTAGGCGGCATCTTAAAGCGCGTGGAAGGGCGTGTAAAATGCACTAGTAAACTTCTATGATAGGGCAATCAGAGTCCCGATTAGATCGTTTTATATTTTGTTTTATATAAGATTTCAGGGAAATTCTATCACATTTGTTCAATTTACGTCGCTCCTATTTCAGATAGCGTATTGGGCTAAGCGGCATCTCAAAGCGCATGAAATGGCGAGTAAAATGCACTATTAAACTTCTAGGGCAGGGCAAACAGAGACCCGATTAGATCATTTTATATTACGGTTAATTTAAGAATTCAGCAAAATTCTATCACATTTGTTCAATTTACGTCGTTCCTATTTCACATAGCGTACTGGGCTAGGCTGCATCTTTAAGCGCGTGAAATGGCGAGTAAAATGCACTACTAAACTTCTATGATAGGGCAATCACAGACCCGATTAAATCATTTTATATTTTGTTTAATATAAGATTTCAGCGAAATTCTCTCACATTTGTTCAATTTACGTCGCTCCTATTTCAGATAGCGTATTGGGCTAAGCGGCATCTCAAAGCTCATGAAATGGCGAGTAAAATGCACTTTTAAACTTCTAGGGTAAGGCAAACAGAGACCCGATCAGATCATTTGATATTACGGTTAATATAAGAATTCAGCGTAATTCTATTACATTTGCTCAACTTACGTCGCTCCTATTTCAGATAGCGTACTGGGCTAGGCGGCATCTTAAAGCGCGTGGAAGGGCGAGTAAAATGCACTACTAAACTTCTATGATAGGGCAATCAGAGACCCGATTAGATCATTTTATATTTTGTTTAATATAAGATTTCAGGGAAATTCTATCACATTTGTTCAATTTACGTCGCTCCTATTTCAGATAGCGTTTTGGGCTAAGCGGCATCTCAAAGCGCTTGAAGTGACGAGTGAAATGCACTATTAAACTTCTTGGGTAGGCCGAACAGAGACCTGATTACATCATTTTATATTATGGTTAATATAAGAATTCAGCAAAATTCTATCACATTTGTTCAATTTACGTCGCTCCTATTTCAGATAGCGTACTGGGCTAGGCGGCATCTTAAAGCGCGTGGAATACCGAGTAAAATGCACTATTAAACTTCTATGATAGGGCAATCAGAGACCCGATTAGATCATTTTATATTTTGGTTAGTATAAGAATTCATCGAAATTCTATCACATTTGTTCAATTTACGTTGCTCCTATTTCAGATACCTTATTGGGCTAAGCGGCATCTCAAAGCGCATCAAATGACGCGTGAAATGCACTATTAAACTTCTAGGGTAGGGTAAACAGAGACCCGATTAGATCATTTTATATTATGTTTAATTTAAGAATTCAGCGAAATTCTATCACATTTGTTCAATTTACGTCGCTCCTATTTCAGATAGCGTATTGTGCTAAGCGGCATCTCAAAGCGCATGAAATGGCGAGCAAAATGCACTATTAAACTTCTAGCGTAGGGCAAACAGAGACCCGATTAGATCATTTTATATTTTGGTTAATATAAGAATTTAGCGAAATTCTATCACATTTGTCCAATTTACGTCGCTCCTATTTCAGATAGCTTATTGGGCTAAGCGGCATCTCAAAGCGCATCAAATGACGCGTGAAATGCACTATTAAACTTCTAGGGTAGGGTAAACAGAGACCCGATTAGATCATTTTATATTATGGTTAATTTAAGAATTCAGCCAAATTCTATCACATTTGTTCAATTTACGACCCTCCTATTTCAGATAGCGTATTGGGCTAAGCGGCATCTCAAAGCGCAAGAAATGGCGAGTAAAATGCACTGTTAAACTTCTAGCGTAGGGCAAACAGAGACCCGATTAGATCATTTTATATTATGGTTAATATGAGGATTCAGCGAAATTCTATCACATTTGTTCAATTAACGTCCCTCCTATTTCAGATAGCGTATTGGTCTAAGCGGCATCTCAAAGCGCATGAAATGGCGAGTAAATTGCACTATTAAACTTCTAGGGTAAGGCAAACAGAGACACGATTAGATCATTTTATATTACGGTTAATATAAGAATTCAGTGTAATTCTATCACATTTGTTCAATTTACGTCGCTCCTATTTCAGATAGCGTATTGGGCTGAGCGGCATCTCAAAGCGCATGAAATGGCGAATAAAATGCACTTTTAAACTTCTAGGCTAGGGCGAACAGAGGCCCGATTAGATCATTTTACATTATGGTTAATAAAAGAATTCAGCGAAATTCTATCACATTTGTTCAATTTACATCTCTCCTATTTCAGATAGCGTATTGGGCTAAGCGGCATCTCAAAGCGCATGAAATGACGAGTGAAATGCACTACCAAACTTCAATGATAGGGTAATCGGAGACCCAATTAGATCATTTTATATTTTGTTTAATATAAGATTTCAGGGAAATTCTATCACATTCGTTCAATTTACGTCGCTCCTATTTCAGATAGCGTATTGGGCTAAGCGGCATCTCAAAGCGCATTAAATGGCGAATAAAATGCACTATTAAACTTCTCTTCTAGGGCGAACTGAGACCCGATTAGATCATTTTACATTATGGTTAATAAAAGAATTCAGAGAAATTCTATCGCATTTGTTCAATTTACATCTCTACTATTTCAGATAACGTATTGTGCTAAGCGGCATCTCAAAGCGCATGAAATGACGAGTAAAATGCACTATTAAACTTCTAGGGTCGGGCAAACGGAGACCCGATTAGATCATTTTATATAAAGGTTAATTTAAGAATTCAGCGAAATTCTATCATATTTGTTCAATTTACGTCGCTCCTATTTCAGATAGCGTAGTGGGCTAAGCGGCATCTCAAAGAGCATGATATGACGAGTGTAATGCACCATTAAACTTCTAGGGTAAGGCAAAGGGAGACCCGATTAGATCATTTTATATTACGGTTAATTTAAGAATTCAGCGAAATTCTATTACATTTGTTCAACTTACGTCGATCCTATTTCAGATAGCGTACTGGGCAAGGCGGCATCCTAAAGCGCGTGGAATGACGAGTAAAATACACAATTAAACTTCTATGGTAGGGCAATCAGAGACCCGATTAGATCATTTTATATTTTGGTTAATATAAGAATTCAGCGAAATTCTATCACATTTGTTCAATTTACGTCGCTCCTATTTCAGACAGCGTATTGGGCTAAGCGACATCTCAAAGCGCATGGAATGACGAGTGAAATGCACTATTAAACTTCTTGGGTAGGGCGAACAGAGATCCGATTACATCATTTTATATTATGGTTAATTTAAGAATTCAGCGAAATTCTATCACATTTGTTCAACTTACGTCGCTCCTATTTCAGATAGCGTATTGGGCTAAGCGGCATCTCAAAGCGCAAGAAATGGGGAGTAAAATGCACTATTAAACTTCTAGGGTAGGGCAAACAGAGACCCGATTAGATCATTTAATATTATGGTTAAATAAAGAATTCAGCGAAATTCTATCACATTTGTTCAATTTACGTCGCTCCTATTTCAGATAGCGTATTGGGCTGCGCGGCAACTCAAAGCGCATGAAATGGCGAGCAAAATGCACTATTAAACTTCTAGGGTAAGGCAAACTGAGACCCGATTAAATCATTTTATATTACGGTTAATATAAGAATTCAGCGAAATTCTATCACATTTGTTCAACTTACGTCGCTCCTATTTCAGATAGCGTACTGGGCTAGGCGGCATCTTAAAGCGCGTGGAAGGGCGTGTAAAATGCACTAGTAAACTTCTATGATAGGGCAATCAGAGTCCCGATTAGATCGTTTTATATTTTGTTTAATATAAGATTTCAGGGAAATTCTATCACATTTGTTCAAGTTACGTCGCTCCTATTTCAGATAGCGTATTGGGCTAAGCAGCATCTCAAAGCGCATGAAATGGCGAATAAAATGCACTATTAAACTTCTAGGGTAGGGCAAACAGAGACCCGATTAGATCATTTTATATTAAGGTTAATTTAAGAATTCAGCGAAATTCTATCACATTTGTTCAACTTGTGTCGCTCCTATTTCAGATAGCGTAGTGGGCTAGGCGGCACCTTAAAGCGCATGACATGACGAGAAAAATGCACTATTAAACTTCTATGATAGGGCAATCAGAGACCCGATTAGATCAGCTTATATTATTGTTAATATAAGAATTCAGCGTAATTTTATCACATTTGTTCAATTTACGTCGCCCCAATTTCAGATGGCGTATTGGGCTAGGTGGTATCTTAAAGCGCATGAAATGCCGAGTAAAATGCACTACTAAACTTCTAGGGTAGGGCAAACAGAGACCCGATTAGATCATTTTCCATTACGGTTTATTTAAGAATTCAGCGAAACTCTATCACACTTGTTCAATTTACGAAGCTGCAATTTCAGATAGCGTATTGGGCTAGTATGCACCTTAAAAGCGCATGAAACGACGAGTAAAATGCTCTATTAAACTTCTATGATAGGGCAATCAGAGACCCGAATAGATCGTATTATATTATGGTTAATATAAGAATTCTGCGTAATTCTATCACATTTGTTCAATTTATGTCGCTCCAATTTCAGATAGCGAATGGGGCTAGGCAGCACCTTAAAGCTCACGAAGTGGCGAGTGAAACGCACTATTAAACTTCTAGGGTAGGGCAAACAGAGACCCGATTAGTTCATTTTATATTATGGTTAATATAAGAATGCTGCGTAATTCTATCACGTTTGTTCAATTTACGTAGCTCCAATTTCAAAAAGCGTATTGGGCTAGGCGGCATCATAAAGCGCATGAAATGACGAGTAAGATGCACTATTGCGCTTCTATTATAGGGTAATCAGAGACCCGACTAGATCATTTTATATTATGGTAGATTTAAGAATTAAGCGAGACGTTATCACACTTGTTCAACTTACGTAGCTCCAATTTCAGATAGCGTATTGGGCTAGGCGGCACCATAAAGCGCATGAAATGACGAGTAAAATGCACTATTAAGCTTCTAGGTTAAGGCAATCAGAGACCCGATTAGATCATTTCATATTATGGTTAATATAAGAATCCTGCGTAATTCTCTCACATTTGTTCAATTTACGTCGCTCCTATTTCAGATAGCGTATTGGGCTAAGCGGCACCTTAAAGCGCATGGAATGGCGAGTAGAATGCACTATAAAACTTCTATGATAGGGCAATCAGAGACCCGATTAGGTCATCTTATATTATGGTTAATATAAGAATTAAGCGAAATTCTGTCACATTTGTTCAATTTACGTCGCTCCTATTTCAGATAGCGTATTGGGCTAAGCGGCTCCTTAAAGCGCATGAAATGACGAGCAAAATGCACTACTAAACTTCTATGATACGGCAATCAGAGACCCGATTAGATCATTTTATATTATGGTTAATATAAGAATCCTGCGTAATTCTCTCACATTTGTTCAATTTACGTCGCTCCTATTTCAGATAGCGTATTGGGCCAAGCGGCACCTTAAAGCGCATGAAATGGCGAGTAAAATGCACAATTAAACTTCTATGATAGGGCAATCAGAGACCCGATTAGATCATTTTATATTATTGTTATTATAAGAATTCAGCGAAATTCTATCACATTTGTTCTGAGGTGTATGGTGTGCGTAATGGATAACTCCGATTTGCGTTACACGCTCAATTTATTTACAATTAATATAACAGAATAAGAACAGGTATTGTCTGCGTCGCACGGTCGTACACGTGGTGAGTCGCAAGAGGTTCTGCCTCGTGTTCTCGTATGGTGACCGCGGCGCGCGGTCAGAAAACAACAGAAAAAAAACTCGTCGCGCAATCGGCAACCGTCGTCCGTTGCCGGTCTACGACGCGCCTGTGTTCGTACACTTTTAAAGAAAGATAGACCGTAAGCATTTAAAGAAAAGAAACTAAGCGAGGGTAATATCTCGATCTTTCACGGCAGGGATGTGGTAGCAGTGCCGTAGCTGCTACATCACCCCCCTGCCAGTGATTTACCTAATCACGAAAATCCAGCTTGAAATCTGTCGAGAAATCGTACTCGCCTACCTGCGCGGGTGGTAAATTGTGGTGTTACAATATCGCGAGATACATTTGGTTCTGTGTCGGAATTATTACAATTTTTATGTGTTAAATGATCACTTACAATATACGCGGGTTTTAACCTCTCGATTGAAATTGTGACATGTTTTCCTTGACGGTCTATTAGAAAAGTTTTATGTCCGCGGCTAATGACACGATATGGTCCATCATAAGGTTGTTGTAGAATGCCTTTCGATGCGTCGTGTCGTACGAAAACATGCTCGGAACTGGCAAGGTCTTTGTACACGAAGGTCCGCCGTGACCCATGGTGAGAACCTGCGACTGGGCTCAGATCCTGGAAATGTTGTCGCAGTTCCTTTACAAATGAAGTTGCGTCAGTGTCAGCTTCACCTGGACGCGGAGACAAGAATTCTCCAGGAAGTCGCAATGGTTCGCCGTACACCAACTCTGCTGTCGTTGCTTTTAAATCTTCCCTCCAGGCTGAACGAATACCCAGCAACGTGGTGGGAAGAATCTCTGTCCAACGTTGATTTTCATGGCAACGTATGGCTGCCTTTAACTGACGGTGGAACCTTTCCACCATCCCATTAGCCGCCGGGTGATATGCCGTAGTTCTTAGATGTCTGCTACCTGTTAACAAACTTAATTGTTTAAAAAGATTGGACTCAAACTGTCTACCTTGGTCCGTGGTGATCCTTAGCGGCGTTCCAAACCGAACAATCCACCCCTCGTAAAAGGCTCGAGCTACTGTGGCTGCTTCCTGGTCGCGGAGAGGTATTGCTTCAGGCCAGCGCGTAAAGCGATCCACGCAGGTAAGGCAATATCTGTATCCTTCGGAGACCGGTAGGATGACAATGTCCAAATGAACATGTTCGAACCTCGCCGATGGTCGCGAAAAAGAACCGAGGGGTGCTGATACGTGCCTGGTGATCTTGGAGCGTTGACATTGGATACAGTTCCGGGCCCATCTTCTGCAGTCTGTTTTGATCGATGGCCAAACGTACCTTTGCGTGATCAGTTTGACAGTGGCGTTGATTCCTGGATGCGATATTTTGTGTAGTGCGTTGAATGCAGTTTGACGAAACGATTTTGTGAGGAAAGGGCGAACGGTGTCTGTAGATATGTCACAGTAAATTTGTTGTGTACTTCCAGGAATGGATATGCGTTTTAAATTCAAACCGGTGTTGCCTTGTAAGTACGTCAGTAATTCCTCGTCTTCTTCTTGCGATTTGGCCAGCATTTCAAAATCCAAAGTCTCTTCGATTTCGTCCACTCTTGACAACGCATCGGCGACAACGTTATCTCGACCTGCTACGTGGCGGATGTCCGTTGAGAATTCACTAATGAAGCTGAGATATCGAAATTGTCTTGGGGTGAATTTTTCTGGTTTCTGTTGGAAAGCGTAAATGATTGGTTTGTGGTCTGTGAAGATGGTGAAGGTTCTTCCCTCGATCATATAACGGAAATATTTGACTGCGAGGTAGATAGCGAGCAATTCTCTGTCGTATGTAGCGTATTTCTGTTCCGTTGAGCTGAGTTTTTTTGAAAAGAAACCCAGTGGTTCCCAATTATCACCGATGCGTTGTTGAAGCGCGGCGCCAACAGCAGAATTCGAGGCGTCGCATATGATGGCCAATGGTGCGTCGATTTCAGGGTGTGTTAGTAGAGTAGCCTCTACTAACGCCTTTTTAGAGTCTTCAAATGCTGCGGTGGCGTCTGGTGTCCAATTTACAGGTGCGCTGCCTTTTATATTGTCCGCCAGCATGTCGTTCAGAGGTGCATGTACCTGTGCGGCTTTAGGTATGAAACGTCTATAAAAATTTACCATACCTAAAAACTGCCGTAATTGTTTCGCTGTGGTCGGCCGTGGATACTTTAAAATGGCCTCAACCTTTTCGGTGGATGGTCGGGTGCCTGATTCCGACACCAGGTAGCCTAAAAATTTTAACTCCGTCCTTCCGAAGATACATTTTGCAGTATTTATCACTATACCGTATTGTTTTAGCCGTTCAAAAACTATCTTGAGGTGTTGAAGGTGTTCCTCTTCGGATGTTGAAGCCACCAGTATGTCGTCAATGTATGCGAAACAAAAGTTCAAACCTCGCAACGCTTCATCGATAAAGCGCTGAAAGGTTTGAGCCGCGTTGCGTAACCCAAACGACATGAACGGAAATTCGAATAATCCGAAAGGAGTGGTAATAGCTGTCTTCGGAATATCTTCGGGTGCAACGGGGATTTGGTTGTAAGCTCGAACGAGATCAATGGTAGAAAAAATTTTCTTACCCCGCAAAGTTTGTGCAAAATCTTCAATATGCCTGACGGGATATCGGTCCGGCAAGGTCCTGGCGTTGAGAGCACGATAATCGCCACATGGTCTCCATTCGTCACTTCCTTTTTTGGGTACCATGTGCAAAGGTGACGACCAGCTACTCTCCGACGGTCGGGTTGTTCCTAATCGCGACATGGTTTCAAATTCCTTTTTGGCTGCCTGTAGCCTACCTGGTGCAAGACGCCGTGGTTTGCAGGTAACAGGTGGACCTGGTGCAGTACGAATGTGGTGCATCGTGCTGTGTTTTGGTTCGGAAGGTGTTCCTTCCGGTTTCGTAATTTCGGGAAATCGCTGGAGTAGAACATGATAAGCGGATTCCCCGAAGACTGTTTTGATGCTCGGGACGGCTTCGCGGGCAGGCATTCCTCGTGTCGAGAGAGACGTCACTTGATCTAAGAGACGGCGATTGCGAACGTCTACCATTAGTCCGAAGTGAGCGAGGAAATCGACCCCGATTATGGGCCTGGAGACGTCGGCGATTACGAATCTCCATGTGAAAACCCGACGTAACCCTAAATTGAGAGTTAAAGTCGTAGTCCCGTACGTTGCGATGGTGGTGCCATTTGCTGCGGAAAGCTCGTAGGATGATTTTTCGCGCCGTCCTCGGATCATTGCTCGTGGAAAGACACAGAGGTCGGCGCCTGTGTCGACCAAAAATTGCGTCTTCGTGTCGTGATCGATGACGAAGAGACGGCGTAAAGTCGGGCTGGGGTCGCTAGCCGTCGTTAACGACTGCCCGGAATGTTTCCCGCCTGGAAGGTGCACGGCTTAATGCAGTCCCTTGCGTCGGTACCGAAACTCCAGTGGTACCAGCATATTCCATCCTTGCCATGTGTGCGCTTCCTCGATCGAGATCCGGAACGGCTCCGAGGACGTGAACGGGATCGAGGCTCCCTATCTCTCCGCGAGGTACGATCGCTCGTCATTTCTTGACGAAGCGCCGCTATTTCTTCTCGTAGCGACAGAGCGAGCTGCGACATTTTCAATTGCAATGAAGCCTCGAGGGACCTACCTGCGTCGATTTCCTGCGGCGCCGGGGGTGACGCTTCGGCAATTTGATGGCGATGAGGCCTGGTATCGGTGATAGCGTCCGCCAGCTCGGCCACTTTGTCCAGTTCCGTGTCCTTCTGCGTGGCTAAAATTACCTGCGTGCTCGTCGGTAACCTCCCTAGCCAAAGGGTTCGCAATAAGGCGTCGGATACTTGCGTCCCGGCTAGGCTGCGCAGATGCCTCAAAAATTGCGAAGGTTTCCGATCGCCGATTTCCTCATGCTCCAGGAGGCGTCGCGTCTTCTGCTCTTGAGACACGCTCAAACGTCGGATCAGCTCGGTTTTTAGTTTTTCATACTGACCGGTCGCTGGCGGGTTCATTATTATGTCTCGAACCTCTGTGGCGTAGCGTGGATCCAGGGCACTCAGGATATACCCGAACCTGGTGCTGTCGGTGGTCACTCCGGACACCTCAAAACTCCTTTCCACCATGCTGAACCACATTTCCGGAACGCTAGGACAAAAATCCGGTATACGAACGGCGACTGTTTCTATCGACGTTCTGCTCGTGGAGGCGTTGGCAGGGATAGCCGCGTTCATGGCCGTATTGCTGCTTCAGCGGAGAGATCACCTGCACTTTTAACAGTTCTGCATGAATTACACTATTGTATAAAAAGTTCACGGAAGTCTTTAAAGAAATACAGTCGATGGAGAGAAGAAAAAAAAATTGTCTTGTCACGATCACGATCACGATCACAATCACTTCACAATCACGTCGCGATCACGTCGGGGTCACCAATAATTGAGGTGTATGGTGTGCGTAATGGATAACTCCGATTTGCGTTACACGCTCAATTTATTTACAATTAATATAACAGAATAAGAACAGGTATTGTCTGCGTCGCACGGTCGTACACGTGGTGAGTCGCAAGAGGTTCTGCCTCGTGTTCTCGTATGGTGACCGCGGCGCGCGGTCAGAAAACAACAGAAAAAAAACTCGTCGCGCAATCGGCAACCGTCGTCCGTTGCCGGTCTACGACGCGCCTGTGTTCGTACACATTTAAAGAAAGATAGACCGTAAGCATTTAAAGAAAAGAAACTAAGCGAGGGTAATATCTCGATCTTTCACGGCAGGGATGTGGTAGCAGTGCCGTAGCTGCTACAGTTCAATTTACGTCGCTCCTATTACAGATAGCGTATTGGGCTAAGACGCATCTCATAGCGCGTGATGTGCCGAGTAAAATGCACTATTAAACTTCTAGGGTAGGTCGAACAGAGACCCGATTAGATCATTTTATATTATGTTTAATATAAGAATTCTGCGTAATTCTATCACATTTGTTCAATTTACGTCGCTCCTATTTCAGATAGCGTAGTGGGCTAGGCGGCACCTTAAAGCGCATGACATGACGAGTAAAATGCTCTGCTAGACTTGTCGGGTAGGGCAATCAGAGACCCGATTAGGTCATCTTTTGTTATGGTTAATTTAAGAATTCAGCAAAATTCTATCACATTTGTTCAATTTACGTCGCTCCTATTTCAGATAGCGTATTGGGCTAGGCGGCACCATAAATCGCATGAAATGACGAGTAAAATGCACTATCAAACTTCTATGATAGGGCAATCAGAGAACCGAATAGATCGTATTATATTATCGTTAATATAAGAATTCTGCGTAATTCTATCACGCTCGTTCAATTTACGTCGCTCCTATCTCTGATAGCGTATTGGGCTGGGCGGCATCTTAAAGCGCGTGGAAACACGAGTAAAATGCACTACTAACCTTCTATGATAGGGCAATCAGAGACCCGATTAGATCATTTCATATTATGGTTAATTTAAGAATTCAGCGAAACTCTATCACACTCGTTCAATTTACGTAGCTCCAATTTCAGATAGCGTATTGGGCTAGTATGCACCTTAGAAGCGCATGAAATGACGAGTAAAATGCACTATTAAACTTCTATGATAGGGCAATCAGAGACCCGATTAGATCATTTTATATTATGGTTAATATACGAATTCAGCGTAATTCTAACCCATTTGTTCAATTTACGCCGCTCCTATTTCAGATAGCGTATTGGGCTAGGTGGCGTCTTAAAGCACATGAAATGTCGAGTAAAATGCACTACTAAACTTCTCGGATAGGGCAATCAGAGACCCGATTAGGTCATCTTATATTATGATTAATATAAGAATGCAGCGTAATTCTATCACATTTGTTCCATTTACGCCGCTCGTGTTTCAGATAGCGTATTGGGATAGGCGGCACCTTAAAGCGCATGAAATGACAAGTAAAATGCACTATTAAACTTCCATGATAGGGCAATCAGAGACCCGATTAGATCATTCTATATTATGGTTAATATAAGAATTCTGCGTAATTCTATCACGTTTGTTCAATTTCTGTCGCTCCTACTTCAGATAGTGTATTGGGCTAAGCGGCATCTTAAAGCGCACGAAATGTCGAGTAAAGTGCACTATTAAACTTCTAGGGTAGGGCAAACAGAGACCCGATAAATCATTTTATGTTATGGTTAATTTAAGAATTCAGCGAAATTCTATCACATTAGTTCAATTTACGTCGCTCCTATTTCAGATAGCGTATTGAGCTAGGCGGCATCTTAAAGCGCATGGAATGTCGAGTAAAATGCACTATTAAAATTCTATGACAGGGCAATCAGAGACCCGGTTAGATCATTCTATGTTATGGTTAATATAAGAATTCAGCGAAATTCTATCACATTTGTTCAATTTACGCCGCCCCTATTTCAGAAAGCGTATTGGGCTAGGTGGCATCTTAAAGCCCATGAAATGTCAAGTAAAATGCGCTATTAAACTTCTAGGGTAGGGCACACAGAGACCCGATTACATCATTTTATATTATGGGTCATTTAAGAATTCAGCGAAATTCTATCACATTCGTTCAATTTACGTCGCTCCTATTACAGATAGCGTATTGGGCTAAGCGGCATCTTAAATCGCGTAGAATGACGAGTAAAATGCACGACCAACCTTCTATGATAGGGCAATCAAAGACCCGATTAGATCATTCTATATTATGGTTAAGGTAAGATTTCTGCGTAATTCTATCATATTTGTTCAATTTATGTCGCTCCTATTTCAGATAGCGTATTGGGCTATGCGGCACCTTAAAGCGCATGAAATGACGAGTAAAATGCTCTATTAAACTTCTATGATAGGGCAATCAGAGACCAGATTAGATTATATTATATTATGGTTAATATAAGAATTCAGCGAAATTTTATCACATTTGTTCAGTTAACGTAGCTCCAATTTCAGATAGCGTATTGGGCTAGGCGGCATCTTAAAGCGCATGAAATGTCGAGTAAAATGCACTATTAAGCTTCTAGGGTAGGGCAAACAGAGACCCGATTAGATCATTTTATATTATGGTTAATTTAAGAATTCAGTGAAATTCTATCACATTTGTACAATTTACGTCGCTCCTATTTCAGACAGCGCATTGTGCTAGGCGGCATCTTAAAGCGCGTGGAAAGACAAGTAAAATTCCCTACTAACCTTCTACGATAGGGCAATCAGAGACCCGACTAGATAATTTTATATTATGGTTAATATAAGAATTCAGCGAAATTCTATCACATTTGTTCAATTTACGTAGCTCCAATTTCAAAAAGCGTATTGGGCTAGGCGGCATCATAAAGCGCATGAAATGACGAGTAAGATGCACTATTGAGCTTCTATTATAGGGTAATCAGAGACCCGACTAGATCATTTTATATTATGGTTGATTTAAGAATTAAGCGAGACGTTATCACACTTGTTCAACTTACGTAGCTCCAATTTCAGATAGCGTATTGGGCTAGGCGGCACCATAAAGCGCATGAAATGACGAGTAAAATGCACTATTAAACTTCTATGATAGGGTAATCAGAGACCCGATTAGATCATTTTATATTATGGTCAATATAAGAATTCTGCGAAATTCTATCACATTTGTACAATTTACGTCGCTGCTATTTCTGATAGCGTATCGGGCTATGTGGCATCTTAAGGCGCATGAAATGTCGAGTAAAATGCACTATTAAACTTCTAGGGTAGGGCAAACAGAGACCCGATTAGATCATTTCATATTATGGTTAATTTAAGAATTCAGCGAAATTCTATCACATTTGTTCAATTTACGTCGCTCCTATTTCAGATAGCGTATTGGGATAGGCGGCACCTTAAATCGCACGAAATGACGAGAAAGATGCACTATTAAACTTCTATGATAGGCAATCAGAGACCCGAATAGATCGTATTATATTATGGTTAATATAAGAATTATGCGTAATTCTATCACGTTTGTCAATTTACGTGGGTCCTATTTCAGATAGCATATTGGGCTAGGCGGCATCTTAAAGCGCATGAAATGTCGAGTAAAATGCACTATTAAGCTTCAAGGTTAAGGCAATCAGAGACCCGATTAGATCATGTTATATTATGGTTAATATAAGAATCCTGCGTAATTCTCTCACATTTGTTCAATTTACGTCGCTCCTATTTCAGATAGCGTATTGGGCTAAGCGGCACCTTAAAGCGCATGGAATGGCGAGTAGAATGCACTATAAAACTTCTATGATAGGACAATCAGAGACCCGATTTGGTCATCTTATACTATGGTTTATGTAGCAATTCAGCGAAATTTTATCACATTTACTCAATTTACGTCGCCCTATTTCAGATAGCGTATTGGGCTACGTGGCACCTTAAAGCGGATGATGTGTCGAGTAAACTGCACTATTAAACTTCTAGGGTAGGGCAAACAGAGACCCGATTAGGTCATTTTATATTATGGTTAATTTAAGATTTCAGCGAAATTCTATCACGTTTGTTCAATTTACGACGCTCCTATTTCAGATAGCGTATTGGGCTAAACGGCACCTTGAAGCGCATGAAATGGCGAGTAAAATGCACTATTAAACTTCTATGATAGGGCAATCCGAGCCCCGAATTGATCGTATTATGTTATGGTTAATATAAGAATTCAACGTAATTTTATCACATTTGTTCAATTTACGTCCCCCCAATTTCAGATAGCGTATTGGGCTAGGTGGCATCTTAAAGCGCATGAAATGTCGAGTAAAATGCACTACTAAACTTCTAGGGTAGTGCAAACAGAGACCCGATTAGATCATTTTCCATTATGGTTTATTTAAGAATTCAGCGAAACTCTATCACACTCGTTCAATTTACGTAGCTCCAATTTCAGATAGCGTATTGGGCTAGTATGCACCTTAGAAGCGCATGAAATGACGAGTAAAATGCACTATTAAACTTCTATGATAGGGCAATCAGAGACCCGATTAGATCATTTTATATTATATTTAATATACGAATTCAGCGTAATTCTAACCCATTTGTTCAATTTACGCCGCTCCTATTTCAGATAGCGTATTGGGCTAGGTGGTGTCATAAAGCACATGAAATGTCGAGTAAAATGCACTACTAAACTTCTCGGATAGGGCAATCAGAGACCCGATTAGGTCATCTTATATTATGATTAATATAAGAATGCAGCGTAATTCTATCACATTTGTTCCATTTACGCCGCTCGTATTTCAGATAGCGTATTGGGATAGGCGGCACCTTAAAGCGCATGAAATGACAAGTAAAATGCACTATTAAACTTCCATGATAGGGCAATCAGAGACCCGATTAGATCATTCTATATTATGGTTAATATAAGAATTCTGCGTAATTCTATCACGTTTGTTCAATTTCTGTCGCTCCTACTTCAGATAGCGTATTGGGCTAAGCGGCATCTTAAAGCGCACGAAATGTCGAGTAAAGTGCACAATTAAACTTCTAGGGTAGGGCAAACAGAGACCCGATAAATCATTTTATGTTATGGTTAATTTAAGAATTCAGCGAAATTCTATCACATTAGTTCAATTTACGTCGCTCCTATTTCAGATAGCGTATTGAGCTAGGCGGCATCTTAAAGCGCATGGAATGTCGAGTAAAATGCACTATTAAAATTCTATGACAGGGCAATCAGAGACCCGGTTAGATCATTCTATGTTATGGTTAATATAAGAATTCAGCGAAATTCTATCACATTTGTTCAATTTACGCCGCCCCTATTTCAGATAGCGTATTGGGCTAGGTGGCATCTTAAAGCCCATGAAATGTCAAGTAAAATGCGCTATTAAACTTCTAGGGTAGGGCAAACAGAGACCCGATTACATCATTTTATATTATGGGTCATTTAAGAATTCAGCGAAATTCTATCACATTCGTTCAATTTACGTCGCTCCTATTACAGATAGCGTATTGGGCTAAGCGGCATCTTAAATCGCGTAGAATGACGAGTAAAATGCACGACCAACCTTCTATGATAGGGCAATCAAAGACCCGATTAGATCATTCTATATTATGGTTAATATAAGATTTCTGCGTAATTCTATCATATTTGTTCAATTTATGTCGCTCCTATTTCAGATAGCGTATTGGGCTATGCGGCACCTTAAAGCGCATGAAATGACGAGTAAAATGCTCTATTAAACTTCTATGATAGGGCAATCAGAGACCAGATTAGATTATATTATATTATGGTTAATATAAGATTTCAGCGAAATTTTATCACATTTGTTCAGTTAACGTAGCTCCAATTTCAGATAGCGTATTGGGCTAGGCGGCATCTTAAAGCGCATGAAATGTCGAGTAAAATGCACTATTAAGCTTCTAGGGTAGGGCAAACAGAGACCCGATTAGATCATTTTATATTATGGTTAATTTAAGAATTCAGTGAAATTCTATCACATTTGTACAATTTACGTCGCTCCTATTTCAGACAGCGCATTGGGCTAGGCGGCATCTTAAAGCGCGTGGAAGGACAAGTAAAATTCCCTACTAACCTTCTACGATAGGGCAATCAGAGACCCGACTAGATAATTTTATATTATGGTTAACATAAGAATTCAGCGAAATTCTATCACATTTGTTCAATTTACGCCGCCCCTATTTCAGATAGCGTACTGGGATAGGTGGCATCTTAAAACGCATGAAATGTCGAGTAAAATGCACTATTAAGCTTCTAGGGTAGGGCAAACAGAGACCCGATTAGGTCATTTTATATTATTGTTAATATAAGAATTCAGCGTAATTTTATCCCATTTGTTCAATTTATTTCGCTCCTATTTCAGATAGCGTATTGTGCCAAGCGGCACCTTAAAGCGCATGAAATGACGAGTAAAATGCACTATTAAACTTCTATGATAGGGCAATCAGAGACCCGGATAGATCGTATTATATTATGTTTAATATAAGAATTCTGCGTAATTCTATCACATTTGTTCAATTTACGTCGCCCCTATTTCAGATAGCGTATTGGGCTAGGCGGCATCTTAAAGCGCCTGGAATGACGAGTAAAATGCCCTACTAACCCTCTATGATAGGGCATCAGAGACCCGGTTAGATCATTATATATTATGGTTAATATAAGAATTCAGCGAAATTCTATCACATTTGTTCAATTTACGTCGCTTTTATTTCAGATAGCGTATTGGGCTAGGTGGCATCTTAAAGCGCATGAAATGACGAGTACAATGCACTATTAAACTTCTATGATAGGGCTAACAGAGACCCGATTATGTCATCTTATATTATGGTTAATATAAGAATTCAGCGAAATTTTATCACATTTGTTCAATTTACGCCGCCCCTATTTCAGATAGCGTATTGGGCTATGTGGCATCTTAAAGCGCATGAAATGACGAGTAAAATGCACTATTAAACTTCTATAATACAGCAATCAGAGACCCGAATGGATCGTATTATATTATGGTTAATATAAGAATGCAGCGTAATTCTATCACATTTGTTCCATTTACGTCGCTCGTATTTCAGATAGCGTATTGGGATAGGCGGCACCTTAAAGCGCATGAAATGACAAGTAAAATGCACTATTAAGCTTCTATGATAGGGCAATCAGAGACCAGATTAGATCATATTATATTATGATTAATATAATAATTCTGCGTAATTCTATCACGTTTGTTCAATTTACGTCGCTCCTGCTTCAGACAGCGTATTGGCTAAGCGGCATCTTAAAGCGCGTGGAATGACGAGCAAAATGCACTACTAACCTTCTATGATAGGGCAATCGGAGACCCGATTAGATCATTTTATATTATGGTTAATATAAGAATTCTGCGTAATTTTATCACATTTGTTCAATTTACGTCGCCCCTATTTCAGATAGTGTATTGGGCTAGGTGGCATCTTAAAGCGCATGAAATGTCGAGTGAAATGCACTAGTAAACTTCTATGATAAGGCAATCAGAGAACCGAATAGATCGTATTATATTATGGTTAATATAAGAATTCTGCGTAATTCTATCACATTTGTTCGATTTATGTCGCTCCTATTTCAGATAGCGTATTGGGCTAGACCGCACCCTACAGCGCATGAAATGACGAGTAACACTCAGTATTAAACTTCTATGATAGGCCAATCAGAGATCCGAATATATCGTATTATATTATGGTTAATATAAGGATTCTGCGTAATTCTATCACGTTTGTTCAATTTACGTCGCTCCTATTTCAGATAGCGTATTGGGCTAAGCGGCACCTTAAAGCGCATGAAATGACGAGTAAAATGCACTATTAAACTTCTAGGATAGGGGAATCAGAGAACCGAATAGATCGTATTATATTATGGTTAATATAAGAATTCTGCGTAATTCTATCACATTTGTACAATTTACATCGCTCCTATTTCAGATAGCGTATTGGGCTAGGCGGCACCTTAAAGCGCATGAAATGTCGAGTAAAATGCACTATTAAACTTCTATGATAGGGCAATCAGAGACCCGATTAGATCATTTTATATTTTGGTTAATATAAGTATTCGGCGTAATTCTATCACATTTGTGCAATTTACGTCGCTCCTATTTCACATAGCGTATTTGGCTAAGCGGCCTCTTAAAGCGCCTGGAATGTCGAGCAAAATGCACTATTAAACTTCTAGGGTAGGGTAAACAGAGACCCGATTAGATCATTTTATATTATGGTTAATATAAGAATTCAGCGTAACTCTATCACGTTGGTTCAATTTACGTCGTTGCTACTCCAGATAGCGTATTGGGCTAAGCGGCATCTTAAAGCGCATGAAATGTCGAGTAAAATGCACTACGAAACTTCCAGGATAGGGCAATCAGAGACCCGATTATGTCATCTTATATTATGATTAATATAAGAATTCAGCGTAATCCTATCACATTTGTTCAATTTACGTCGCTCCTATTTCAGATAGCGTAATGGGCTAAGCGGCACCTTAAGGCGCATGAAATGTCGAGTAAAATGCACTATTAAACTTCTTTGATAGGGCAATCAGAGACCCGAATAGATCATATAATATTATGATTAATATAAGAATTCTGCGTAATTCTTTCACATTTGTTCAATTTACGTCGATCCTATTTCATACAGCGTATTGTGTTAAGCGGACTCTTAAGGCGCATGAAATGGCGAGCAAAATGCACTACTAAACTTCTATGATAGGGCAATCAGAGAACCGATTAGATCATTTTATATTTTGGTTAATATAAGTATTCGGCGTAATTCTATCACATTTGTGCAATTTACGTCGCTCCTATTTCACATAGCGTATTGGGCTAAGCGGCACCTTAAAGCGCATGAAATGTCGAGCAAAATGCACTATTAAACTTCTAGGGTAGGGTAAACAGAGACCCGATTAGATCATTTTATATTATGGTTAATATAAGAATTCAGCGTAACTCTATCACGTTGGTTCAATTTACGTCGCTCCTACTCCAGATAGCGTATTGGGATAGGCGTCATCTTAAAGCGCATGAAATGACGAGTAAAATGCACTATCAAACTTCTAGGGTAGGGCAAACAGAGACCCGATTCGGTCATCTTATATTATGGTTAATATTAGAATTCAGCGAAATTCTATCACATTGGTTCAATTTACGTCGCTCCAATTTCGGATAACGTATTGGTCTAGGCGGCATCTTAAAGCGCGTGGTATGTCGAGTAAAATGCACTACTAACCATCTATGAGAGGGCAATCAGAGACCCGATTAGGTCATTTCATAGTATGGTTAATATAAGAATTCCGCGAAATTCTATCACATTTGTTCAATTTACGTGGTTCCTATTTCGGGTTGCGTATTGGGCCAAGCGGCACCTTAAGGCGCATGAAATGACGAGTGAAGTGCACTATTAATCTTCTGGGTTAGGGCAAACAGAGACCAGATTAGATCATTTTATATTATGGTTAATATAAGAATTCTGCGTAATTCTATCACATTTGCTCAATTTACGTCGCTCCTATTGCAGATAGCGGATTGGGCTAGACGGCACCTTAAAGCGCATGAAATCACGAGTACGATGCACTATTAATCTTCTATAATAGGGCAATCAGAGACCAGATTAGATCATTTTAACTTATGGTTAATTTAAGAGTTCAACGTAATTTTATCACAATTGTTCAATTTACGTCGTTCCTATTTCATATAGCGTATTGGGCTAAGCGGCATCTTAAAGCGCATGAAATGTCGAGTAAAATGCACTAATAAACTTCTCGGATAGGGCAATCAGAGACCCGATTAGATCATTTTATATTATGTTTCATTTAAGAATTCAGCGAAATTCTATCACATTTGTTCAATTTACGTCGCCCCTATTTCAGATAGCGCATTGGGCTAGCCGGCATCTTAAAGCGCGTAAAATGACGAGTAAAATGCACTATTAAACATCTATGATAGGACAATCGGAGACCCGATTAGATCATTTTAAATTATGGTTAATATAAGAATTCTGCGTAATTCTATCACATTTATTCAATTTACGACGCTTCTATTTCAGATAGCGTATTGGGCGAGGCGGCATCTTAAAGCGCATGAAATGTCGAGTAAAATGCACTTCTAAACTTCTCGGATAGGGCTATCAGAGACCCGATTAGATCAATTAATATTTTGGTTAATATAAGAATTCAGCGAAATTCTATCACATTTGTTCAATTTACGTCGCACCTATTTCAGATAGCGTATTGGACTAGGCGGCACCTTAAAGCGCATGGAATATAGAGTAAAATGCTCTACTAAACTTCTAGGATAGGGCAATCAGAATCCCGATTAGCTCATCTTATATTATTGTTAACTTAAGTATTCATCGTAACTCTATCACATTTCTCCAATTCACGTCGCTCCTACACCCGATATCGTATTGAGATAGGCGGCATTTTAAAGCGCATGAAATGGCCAGTAAAATGCGCTATTAAACTTCTAGGATAGGGCAATCAGAATCCCGATTAGATCACCTTATATTATTGTTAATTTAAGAATTCATCGTAACTCTATTACATTTGTCCAATTCACGTCGCTCCTACACCAGATGTAGTATTGAGATAGGCGGCATCTTAAAGCGCATGAAATGTCGAGTAAAATGCACTACTAAACTTCTAGGGTAGGGCAATCAGAGACCCGCTTAGATCATTTTATATTATGGTTAATATAAGAATGCAGCGAAATTCTATCACATTTGTTCAATTTACGTCGCTCCAATTTCAGATAGCGTATTGGGCCAAGCGCACATTAAAGCGCATGAAATGACGAGTAACATGCACTACTAAACTTCTATGATAGGGCAATCAGAGACCCGAATAGATCGTATTATATTATGGTTAATATAAGAATTCTGCGAAATTTTATCACATTTGTTCAATTTACGTAGCTCCAATTTCAGATTGCCTATTGGGCTAAACGGCTCCTTAAAGCGCATGAAATCGCGAGTAAAATGCACTATTAAACCTCTATGATAGGGCAATCAGAGACCCGATTAGATCATTTTATATTATGGTTAATATAAGAATTATGCGTATTTCTATCACATTTGTTCAATTTACATCGCTCCTATTTCAGATAGCATATTGGGCTAGGCGGCATCTTAAAGCGCGTGGAATGACGAGTGAAATGCACTACTAATCTTCTATGATAGGGCAATCAGAGACCCGATTAGATCATTTTAAATTATGGTTAATATAAGAATTCAGCGAAATTCTATCACATTTGTTCAATTTACATCGCTCCTATTTCAGATATCGTACTGGGCTAAGCGGCACCTTAAAGCGCATGAAATGGCGAGCAAATTGCACTATTAAACTTCTATGATAGGGCAATCAGAGATCCGATTAGATCATTTTATATTATGGTTAATATAAGAATTATGCGTAGTTCTATCACATTTGTTCAATTTACGTATCTCCAATTTGAGATAGCGGATTGGGCTAGGCGGCACCTTAAAGCGCATGATATGACGAGTAAAATGCACCACAAACTTCTATGATAGGGCCATCTGAGACCCGATTAGATCATTTTATATTATTGTTAATATAAGAATTCAGCGTAATTCTATCACATTTGTTCAAATTACGTCGCTCCTATTCAGATAGCATATTGGGCTAAGCGGCACCTTAAAGCGCATGAAATGACGAGTAAAATACACTATTAAACTTCTATGACAGGGTAATCAGCGACCCGTATAGATCATTTTAAATTGTGGTTAAAGAAGAATTCTGCGTAATTCTATCACGTCTGTTCAATTTACGTCGCTCCTATTTCAAATTGCGTATTGGGCTAAGCGGCCTCTCAAAGCGCATGGAATGGCGAATAAAATGCTCTATTAAACTTCTAGGCTAGGGCGAACAGAGACCCGATAAGATCATTTTATATTATGGTTAATTTAAGCATTCAGCAAAATTCTATCACATTTGTTCAATTTACGTCGCTCCTATTTCAGAAAGCGTATTGGGCTAAGCGGCATCTCAAAGCGCATGAAATGGCGAGTGAAATTCACTATTAAACTTCTAGGGTAGGGCCAAAAGAGACCCGATTAGATCATTTTATATTATGGTTAATTTAAGAATTCAGCGAAATTCTATCACATTTGTTCAATTTACGTCGCTCCTATTTCAGATAGCGTATTGGGCTAAGAGGCACCTCAAAGCGCATGAAATGGCGAGTGAAATGCACTATTAAGTTTCTAGGGTAAGGCAAACAGAGACCCTATTAGATCATTTTATATTACGGTTAATATAAGTATTCAGCGTAATTCTATTACATTTGTTCAACTTACGTTGCTCCTATTTCAGATAGCGTACTGGGCTATGCTGTATCTTAAAGCTCGTGGAATGGCGAGTAAAATGCACTATTACACTTCTATGATAGGGCAATCAGAGACCGGATCAGATCATTTTATGTTTTGGTTAATATAAAAATTCAAGGAAATTCTATCACATTTGATCGATTTACGTCACTCCTATATCAGATAGCGTACTGGGCTAAGCGGCATCTCAAAGCGCATGAAATGACGAGTGAAATGCACTATTAAACTTCTAGGGTAGGGCGAACAGAGACCCGATTAGATCATTTTATATTATGGTCAATTTAAGAATTCAGCAAAATTCTATCACATTTGTTCAATTTACGTCGTTCCTATTTCAGATCGTGTACTGGGGTAGGCGACATCTTAAAGCGCGTGGAATAGCGAGTAAAATGCACTATTAAGCTTCTATGATAGGGCAATCAGTGACCCGATTAGATCATTTTATATTATAGTTAATTTAAGAATTCAGCGAAATTCTATCACATTTGTTCAATTTTCGACGCTCCTATTTCAGATAGCGTATTGGGCTAAGCGGCATCTCAAAGCGCATGAAATGGCGAGTAAAATGCAATATTATACTTCTAGGATAAGGCAAACAGAGACCCGATTAGATCATTTTATATTACGGTGAATATAATATTTCAGCGTAATTCTATCACAATTGTTCATCTTACGTCGGTCCTATTTCAGATAGCGTATTGGGATAGGCGGCATCTTAAAGCGCATGGAATGACGAGTAAAATGCAGTATTAAACTTCTATGATATGCCAATCTGACAGCCGAATAGATCGTATTATATTATGGTTAATATAAGAATTCTGCGTAATTCTATCACATTTGTTCACTTTACGTCGCCCCTATTTCAGATAGCGTATTGGGCTAAGCGGCATCTCAAAGCGCATGAAATGGCGAGTACGATGCAATATTAAACTTCTAGGATAAGGCAAACACAGACCCGATTAGATCATTTTATATTACGGTTAATATAAGAATTCAGCGTAATCTTATCACATTAGTTCAATTTACGTCGCTCCTATTTCAAATTGCGTACTGGTCTAAGCGGCCTCTCAAAGCGCATGGAATGGCGAATAAAATGCACTATTAAACTTATAGGCTAGGGCGAACAGAGACCCGATTAGATCATTTCACATTATGCTTCATAAACGAATTCAGCGATATTCTATCACATTTGTTCAACTTACGTCGCTCCTATTTCAGGTAGCGTATTGGGCTAAGCGGCATCTCAAAGCACATGAAATGGCGAGTAAAATGCACTATTAAACTTCTAGGGTAGGGCAAACAGAGTCCCGATTAGATCATTTTATATTATGGTTAATTTAAGAATTCAACAAAATTCTATCACGTTTGCTCAATTTACGTCGCTCCTATTTCAGATAGCGTATTGGGCTAAGCGGCATCTCAAAGCGCATGAAATGGCGAGTAAAATGCACTATTAAACTTCCAGGGTAGGGCAAACAGTGCCCCGATTAGATCATTTAATATTATGGTTAAATTAAGATTTCAGCGAAATTCTATCACATTTGTTCAATTTACGTCGCTCCTATTTCAGATAGCGTATTGGGCTAAGCGGCATCTCAAAGCGCATGAAATGGCGAGTAAAATGCACTATTAAACTTCTGGGGTAAGACAAACAGAGACCCGATTAGATCATTTTACATTATGGTTCATAAAAGAATTCAGCGAAATTCTATCACATTTGTTCAACTTACGTCGATCCTATTTCAGATAGCGTATTGGGCTAAGCGGCAGCTCAAAGTGCATGAAGTGGCGAGTAAAATGCACTATTAAACTTCTCGGGTGGGGCAAACAGAGACCCGATTAGATCATTTTATATTATGGTTAATTTAAGAATTCAGAGAAATTCTATCACATTTGTTCAATTTACGTCGCTCCTATTTCAGATAGCGTATTGGGCTCAGCGGCATCTTAAAGCGCGTGGAATGGCGAGTAAAATGCACTATTAAACTTCTAGGGTAGGGCAAACAGAGACCCGATTAGATCATTTTATATTATGGTTAATTTAAGAATTCAGCAAAATTCTATCACATTTGTTCAATTTACGTCGCTCCTATTTCAGATAGCGCACTGAGCTAGGCGGCATCTTAAAGCGCGTGGAATGGCGAGTAAAATGTAGTATTCAACTTCTATGATAGGGCAATCAGAGACCCGATTAGATCATTTTATATTTTGGTTAATATAAGAATTCAGCGAAATTCTATCACATTTGTTCAATTAGCGTCGCTGATATTTTAGATAGCGTATTGGGATAAGCGGCATCCCAAAGCGCAAGAAATGGCGCATAAAATGCACTATTAAACTTCTAGGGTAGGGCAGACAGAGACCCGACTAGATCATTTTATATTATGGTTAAATTATGATTTCAGCGAAATTCTATCACATTTGTTCAATTTACGTCGCTCCTATTTCAGATAGCGTATTGGGCTAAGCGGCATCTCAAAGCGCATGAAATGGCGAGTAAAATGAACTATTAAACTTCTAGGGTAAGGCAAACAGAGACCCGATTAGATCATTTTATAGTACAGTTAATATAAGAATGCAGCGTAATTCTATCACATTTGTTCAACTTTCGTCGCTCCTATTTCAGATAGCGTACTGGGCTAAGCGGCATCTCAAAGCGCATGAAATGGCGAGTAAAATGCACTATTAAACTTCTAGGGTTGAGCCAACAGAGACCCGATTAGATCATTTTATATTATGGTTAAATTAAGATTTCTGCGAAATTCTATCACATTTGTTCAATTTACGTCGCTCCTATTTCAGAAAGCGCATTGGGCTAAACGGCATCTCATAGCGCATGAAATGACGAGTGGAATGCACTATTAAATTTCTAGGTTAGGCCGAACAGAGATCCGATTAGATCATTTTACATTAAGGTTAATATTAGAATTGAGGGAAATTCTATCACATTTGTTCAATTTACGCCGCTCCTATTTCAGCTAGCGTATTGGGCTAAGCGGCATCTCAAAGCGCATGAAATTGCGAGTAAAATGCACTATTAAACTTCTATGGTAGGGCAAACTGAGACCCGATTAGATCATTTTATATTATGGTTAATTTATGAATTCAGCAAAATTCTATCACATTTGCTCAATCTACGTCGCTCCTATTTCAGATAGCGTACTGGGCTAGACGGCATCTTAAAGCCCGTGGAATGGCGAGTAAAATGCACTATTAAACTTCTATGATAGGGCAATCAGAGACCCGATTAGATCATTTTATATTTTGTTTAATATAAGATTTCAGGGAAATTCTATCATATTTGTTCAATTTTTCGTCGCTCCTATTTCAGATAGCGTATTGGGCTAAACGGCGTCTCAAAGCGCATGAAATGACGAGTGAAATGCATTATTAAACTTCTAGGGTAGGGCGAACAGAGACCCGATTAGATCATTTTACATTAAGGTTAATATAAGAATTCAGGGAAATTCTATCACATTTGTTCAATTTACGTCGCTCCTATTTCAGATAGCGCACTGAGCTAGGCGGCATCTTAAAGCGCGTGGAATGGCGAGTAAAATGTAGTATCAACTTCTATGATAGGGCAATCAGAGACCCGATTAGATCATTTTATATTTTGGTTAATATAAGAATTCAGCGAAATTCTACCACATTGGTTCAATTTACGTCGCTCCTATTTCAGATAGCTTATTGGGCTAAGCGGCACCTCAAAGCGCATGAAATGACGAGTGAAATGCACTATTAAACTTCTAGGGTTGGGCGAACAGAGACCCGATTAGATCATTTTACATTATGGTTCATAAAAGAATTCAGCGAAATTCTATTACATTTGTTCAACTTACGTCGCTCCTATTTCAGATAGCGTATTGGGCTAAGCGGCAGCTCAAAGTGCATGAAATGGCGAGTAAAATGCACTACTAAACTTCTCGGGTGGGGCAAACAGAGACCCGATTAGATCATTTTATATTATGGTTAATTTAAGAATTCAGAGAAATTCTATCACATTTGTTCAATTTACGTCGCTCCTATTTCAGATAGCGTATTGGGCTCAGCAGCATCTCAAAGCGCAAGAAATGGCGAGTAAAATGCACTATTAAACTTCTAGGGTAGGGCAAACAGAGACCCGATTAGATCATTTTATATTATGGTTAAATTAAGAATTCAGCAAAATTCTATCACATTTGTTCAATTTACGTCGCTCCTATTTCAGATAGCGTATTGGGCTCAGCAGCATCTCAAAGCGCAAGAAATGGCGAGTAAAATGCACTACTAAACTTCTAGGGAAGGGCAAACAGAGAACCGATTAGATCATTTTATATTATGGTTAATTTAAGAATTCAGCAAAATTCTATCACATTTGTTCAATTTACGTCGCTCCTATTTCAGATAGCGCACAGAGCTAGGCGGCATCTTAAAGCGCGTGGAATGGCGAGTAAAATGTAGTATTCAACTTCTATGATAGGGCAATCAGAGACCCGATTAGATCATTTTATATTTTGGTTAATATAAGAATTCAGCGAAATTCTATCACATTTGTTCAATTTACGTCGCTCATATTTCAGATAGCGTATTGGGCTAAGCGGCACATCAAAGCGCAAGAAATGGCGAGTAAAATGCACTATTAAACTTCTATGGTAGGGCACACAGAGACCCGATTAGATCATTTTATATTATGGTTAATTTAAGAATTCAGCAAAATTCTATCACATTGGTTCAATTTACGTCGCTCCTATTTCAGATAGCTTATTGGGCTAAGCGGCATCTCAAAGCGCATGAAATGACGAGAGAAATGCACTATTAAACTTCTAGGGTAGGGCGAACACAGACCCGATTAGATCATTTTACATGAAGGTTAATATAAGAATTCAGGGAAATTCTATCACATTTGTTCAATTTACGTCGCTCCTATTTCAGATAGCGTATTGGGCTCAGCGGCATCTCAAAGCGCAAGAAATGGTGAGTAAAATGCACTATTAAACTTCTAGGGTAGGGCAAACAGAGAACCGATTAGATCATTTTATATTATGGTTAATTTAAGAATTCAGCAAAATTCTATCACATTTGTTCAATTTACGTCGCTCCTATTTCAGATAGCGCACAGAGCTAGGCGGCATCTTAAAGCCCGTGGAATGCCGAGCAAAATGCACTATTAAACTTCTATGATAGGGCAATCAGAGACCCGATTAGATCATTTTATATGTTGGTTAATATAAGAATTCAGCGAAATTCTATCACATTTGTTCAATTTACGTCGCTCATATTTCAGATAGCGTATTGGGCTAAGCGGCACATCAAAGCGCAAGAAATGGCGAGTAAAATGCACTATTAAACTTCTATGGTAGGGCAAACAGAGACCCGATTAGATCATTTTATATTATGGTTAATTTAAGAATTCAGCAAAATTCTATCACATTTGTTCAATTTACGTCGCTCCTATTTCAGATAGCTTATTGGGCTAAGCGGCATCTCAAAGCGCATGAAATGACGAGTGAAATTCACTATTAAACTTCTAGGGTAGGGCGAACAGAGACCCGATTAGATCATTTTACATTAAGGTTAATATTAGAATTCAGGGAAATTCTATCACATTTGTTCAATTTACGTCGCTCCTATTTCAGATAGTGTATTGGGCTAAGCGGCATCTCAAAGCGCATGAAATTGCGAGTAAAATGCACTATTAAACTTCTATGGTAGGGCAAACAGAGACCCGATTAGATCATTTTATATTATGGTTAATTTATGAATTCAGCAAAATTCTGTAGCAGCTACGGCACTGCTACCACATCCCTGCCGTCAAAGATCGAGATATTACCCTCGCTTAGTTTCTTTTCTTTAAAGGCTTACGGTCTATCTTTCTTTAAAAGTGTATGAACACAGGCGCGTCGTAGACCGGCAACGGACGACGGTTGCCGATTGCGCGACGAATTTTTTTCTGTTGTTTTCTGACCGCGCGCCGCGGTCACCATACGAGAACACGAGGCAGAACCTCTTGCGACTCACCACGTGTACGACCGTGCGACGCAGACCATACCTGTTCTTATTCTATTATATACATTGTAAATAAATTGAGCGTGTAACGCAAATCGGAGTTATCCATTACGCACACATTCACCTCAATTCTATCACATTTGCTCAATCTACGTCGCTCCTATTTCAGATAGCGTACTGGGCTAAACGGCATCTTAAAGCCCGTGGAATGGCGAGTAAAATGCACTATTAAACTTCTATGATAGGGCAATCAGAGACCCGATTAGATCATTTTATATTTTGGTTAATATAAGAATTCAGGGAAATTCTATCACATTTGTTCAATTTACGTCGCTCCTATTTCAGATAGCGTATTGGGCTCAGCGGCATCTCAAAGCGCAAGAAATGGCGAGTAAAATGCACTATTAAGCTTCTAGGGTAAGGCAAACAGAGACCCGATTAGATCATTTTATAGTACAGTTAATATAAGAATGCAGCGTAATTCTATCACATTTGTTCAACTTTCGTCGCTCCTATTTCAGATAGCGTACTGGGCTAAGCGGCATCTCAAAGCGCATGAAATGGCGAGTAAAATGCACTATTAAACTTCTAGGGTTGGGCCAACAGAGACCCGATTAGATTATTTTATATTATGGTTAAATTAAGATTTCAGCGAAATTCTATCACATTTGTTCAATTTACGTCGCTCCTATTTCAGATAGCGTATTGGGCTAAGCGGCATCTCAAAGCGCATGAAATGACAAGTGAAATGCACTATTAAACTTCTAGTGTAGGGCGAACAGAGACCCGATTAGATCATTTTACATTAAGGTTAATATTAGAATTCAGGGAGATTCTATCACATTTGTTCAACTTACGTCGCTCCTATTTCAGATAGCGTATTGGGCTAAGCGGCAGCTCAAAGTTCATGAAATGGCGAGTAAAATGCACTATTAAACTTCTCGGGTGGGGCAAACAGAGACCCGATTAGATCATTTTATATTATGGTTAATTTAAGAATTCAGAGAAATTCTATCACATTTGTTCAATTTACGTGGCTCCTATTTCAGATAGCGTATTGGGCTCAGCGGCATCTCAAAGCGCAAGAAATGGCGAGTAAAATGCACTATTAAACTTCTAGGGTAGGGCAAACAGAGACCCGATTAGATCATTTTATATTATGGTTAATTTAAGAATTCAGCAAAATTCTATCAGATTTGTTCAATTTACGTCGCTCCTATTTCAGATAGCGCACAGAGCTAGGCGGCATCTTAAAGCGCGTGGAATGGCGAGTAAAATGTAGTATTAAACTTCTATGATAGGGCAATCAGAGACCCGATTAGATCATTTTATATTTTGGTTAATATAAGAATGCAGCGTAATTCTATCACATTTGATCAACTTACATCGCTCCTATTTCAGATAGCGTATTGGGATAAGCGGCATCTCAAAGCGCATGAAATAACGAGTAAAATGCACTATTAAACTTCTAGGGTAGGGCAAACAGAGATCCGATTAGATCATTTTATATTATGGTTAATTTACGAATTCAGCGAAATTCTATCACATTTGTTCAACTTACGTCGCTCCTATTTCAGATAGCGCTCTGGGCTAGGCGGCATCTTAAAGCGCGTGGAAGGGTGACTAAAATGCACTACTAAACTTCTATGATAGGGCAATCAGAGACCCGATTAGATCATTTTATATTTTGTTTTATATAAGATGTCAGGGAAATTCTATCCCATTTGTTCAATTTACGTTGATCCTATTTCAGATAGCGTATTGGGCTAAGCGGCATCTCAAAGCGCATGAAATGGCGAATAAAATGCACTATTAAACTTCTAGGCCAGGGCGAACAGAGACCCGATTAGATCATTTTACATTATGGTTAATAAAAGAATTCAGCGAAATTCTATCACATTTGTGCAATTTACATCGGTCCTATTTCAGATAGCGTATCGGGCTAAACGGCATCTTAAAGCCCGTGGAATGGCGAGTAAAATGCACTATTAAACTTCTATGATAGGGCAATCAGAGACCCGATTAGATCATTTTATATTTTGGTTAATATAAGAATTCAGGGAAATTCTATCACATTTGTTCAATTTACGTCGCTCCTATTTCAGATAGCGTATTGGGCTCAGCGGCATCTCAAAGCGCAAGAAATGGCGAGTAAAATGCACTATTAAGCTTCTAGGGTAAGGCAAACAGAGACCCGATTAGATCATTTTATAGTACAGTTAATATAAGAATGCAGCGTAATTCTATCACATTTGTTCAACTTTCGTCGCTCCTATTTCAGATAGCGTACTGGGCTAAGCGGCATCTCAAAGCGCATGAAATGGCGAGTAAAATGCACTATTAAACTTCTAGGGTTGGGCCAACAGAGACCCGATTAGATTATTTTATATTATGGTTAAATTAAGATTTCAGCGAAATTCTATCACATTTGTTCAATTTACGTCGCTCCTATTTCAGATAGCGTATTGGGCTAAGCGGCATCTCAAAGCGCATGAAATGACAAGTGAAATGCACTATTAAACTTCTAGTGTAGGGCGAACAGAGACCCGATTAGATCATTTTACATTAAGGTTAATATTAGAATTCAGGGAGATTCTATCACATTTGTTCAACTTACGTCGCTCCTATTTCAGATAGCGCATTGGGCTAAGCGGCAGCTCAAAGTTCATGAAATGGCGAGTAAAATGCACTATTAAACTTCTCGGGTGGGGCAAACAGAGACCCGATTAGATCATTTTATATTATGGTTAATTTAAGAATTCAGAGAAATTCTATCACATTTGTTCAATTTACGTGGCTCCTATTTCAGATAGCGTATTGGGCTCAGCGGCATCTCAAAGCGCAAGAAATGGCGAGTAAAATGCACTATTAAACTTCTAGGGTAGGGCAAACAGAGACCCGATTAGATCATTTTATATTATGGTTAATTTAAGAATTCAGCAAAATTCTATCAGATTTGTTCAATTTACGTCGCTCCTATTTCAGATAGCGCACAGAGCTAGGCGGCATCTTAAAGCGCGTGGAATGGCGAGTAAAATGTAGTATTAAACTTCTATGATAGGGCAATCAGAGACCCGATTAGATCATTTTATATTTTGGTTAATATAAGAATGCAGCGTAATTCTATCACATTTGATCAACTTACATCGCTCCTATTTCAGATAGCGTATTGGGATAAGCGGCATCTCAAAGCGCATGAAATAACGAGTAAAATGCACTATTAAACTTCTAGGGTAGGGCAAACAGAGATCCGATTAGATCATTTTATATTATGGTTAATTTACGAATTCAGCGAAATTCTATCACATTTGTTCAACTTACGTCGCTCCTATTTCAGATAGCGCTCTGGGCTAGGCGGCATCTTAAAGCGCGTGGAAGGGTGACTAAAATGCACTACTAAACTTCTATGATAGGGCAATCAGAGACCCGATTAGATCATTTTATATTTTGTTTTATATAAGATGTCAGGGAAATTCTATCCCATTTGTTCAATTTACGTTGATCCTATTTCAGATAGCGTACTGGGCTAAGCGGCATCTCAAAGCGCATGAAATGGCGAATAAAATGCACTATTAAACTTCTAGGCCAGGGCGAACAGAGACCCGATTAGATCATTTTACATTATGGTTAATAAAAGAATTCAGCGAAATTCTATCACATTTGTGCAATTTACATCGGTCCTATTTCAGATAGCGTATCGGGCTAAGCGGCATCTCAAAGCGCATGAAATGACGAGTAAAATGCACTATTAAACTTCTAGGGTAGGGCAAACAGAGACAAGATTAGATCATTTCATATTTTGTTTAATATAAGATTTCAGGGAAATTCTATCACATTTGTTCAATTTACGTCGCTCCTATTTCAGATAGCGTATTGGGCTAAGCGGCATCTCAAAGCGCATGAAATCTCGAATAAAATGCACTATTAAACTTCTAGGCTAGGGCGAACAGAGACCCGATTAGATCATTTTACATTATGGTTAATAAAAGAATTCAGCGAAATTCTATCGCATTTGTGCAATTTACATCGCTCCTATTTCAGATAGCGTATTGGGCTAAGGAGCATCTCAAACCGCATGAAATGACGAGTAAAATGCACTATTAAACTTCTATGTTAGGGCAATCAGAGACCCGATTAGATCATTCTATATTATGGTTAATATAAGAATTCAGCGAAATTCTATCACATTTGTTCAATTTACGTCGCTCCAGTTTCAGGGAGCGTATTGGGCTTAGCGGCACCATAAAGCGCATGAAATGGAGAGTAAAATGAACTATTAAACTTCTATGATACGGCAATCAGAGACGCGATTAGATCATTTTATGTTATGGTTAATATAAGAATTCAGCGTAATTCTATCACATTTATTCAATTTACGTCGCTCCAATTTCAGATAGCATGTTGGGCTAGGCGGCATCGTCAAGCGCGTGGAATGACGAGTAAAATGTACTACTTAACTTCTCGGATAGGGCAATCAGAGACCCGATTAGGTCATCTTATATTATGGTTAATATAAGAGTTCTGCGTAATTCTATCACATTTGATCAATTTACGTCACTCCTATTTCAGATAGCGTATTGGGCTAGGCGGCACCTTAAAGCGCATGAAATGACGAGTAAAATGCACTGTTAAACGTCTATGATAGGGCAATCAGAGAACCGATTAGATCATTATATATTATTGTTAATATAAGAATTCAACATAATTTTATCACATTTGTTCAATTTACGTCGCGCCTATTTCAGATAGCGTATTGGGCTAGGTGGCATCTTAAAGCGCATGAAATGACGAGTAAAATGCACTATTAAACTTCTATGTTAGGGCAATCAGAGACCCGATTAGATCATTCTATATTATGGTTAATATAAGAATTCAGCGAAATTCTATCACATTTGTTCAATTTACGTCGCTCCAGTTTCAGGGAGCGTATTGGGCTAAGCGGCACCATAAAGCGCATGAAATGGAGAGTAAAATGAACTATTAAACTTCTATGATACGGCAATCAGAGACGCGATTAGATCATTTTATGTTATGGTTAATATAAGAATTCAGCGTAATTCTATCACATTTGTTCAATTTACGTCGCTCCAATTTCAGATAGCATGTTGGGCTAGGCGGCATCGTCAAGCGCGTCGAATGACGAGTAAAATGTACTACTGACCTTCTATGATAGGGCAATCAGGGACCCGATTAGATCATTTTATGTTATGGTTAATATAAGAATTCAGCGATATTCTATCACATTTGTTCAATGTACGTCGCTCCTATTTCAGATACCGTATTGGGCTAGGCGGCACCTTAATGCGCATGAAATGACGAGTAAAATGCACTATTAAACTTCTATGATAGGGCAATCAGAGACCCGAATAGATCATATTATATTGTGGTTAATATAAGAATTCTGCGTAATTCTATCACGTTTGTCCAATTTACGTAGCTCCAATTACAGATAGCGTATTGGGCTAGGCGGCACCTCAAAGCGCATGAAATGTCGAGTAAAATGCACTGCTGAACTTCTCGGATAGGACAATCAGAGACCCGATTAGGTCATCTTATATTATGGTTAATATAAGAATTCTGCGTAATTCTATCACGTTTGTTTAATTTATATCGCCCCTATTTCAGATATCGTTTTGGGCTAGGTGGCATCTTAAAGCGCATGAAGTGACGAGTAAAATGCACTATTAAACTTCTATGATACGGCAATCGGTGACCCGAATAGATCGTATTATATTATGGTTAATATAAGAATTCTGCGTAATTCTATCACGATTGTTCAATTTACGTAGCTCCAATTTCAGATACCGTATTGGACTAGGCGGCATCTTAAAGCGCATGAAATGTCGAGTAAAATGCACTACCAAACTTCTCGGATAGTGCAATCAGAGACCCGATTAGATCATTTTATATTTTGGTTAATATAAGAATGCAGCGTAATTCTATCACATTTGATCAACTTACATCGCTCCTATTTCAGATAGCGTATTGGGATAAGCGGCATCTCAAAGCGCATGAAATAACGAGTAAAATGCATTATTAAACTTCTAGGGTAGGGCAAACAGAGATCCGATTAGATCATTTTATATTATGGTTAATTTACGAATTCAGCGAAATTCTATCACATTTGTTCAACTTACGTCGCTCCTATTTCAGATAGCGTTCTGGGCTAGGCGGCATCTTAAAGCGCGTGGAAGGGTGACTAAAATGCACTACTAAACTTCTATGATAGGGCAATCAGAGACCCGATTAGATCATTTTATATTTTGTTTTATATAAGATGTCAGGGAAATTCTATCCCATTTGTTCAATTTACGTTGATCCTATTTCAGATAGCGTACTGGGCTAAGCGGCATCTCAAAGCGCATGAAATGGCGAATAAAATGCACTATTAAACTTCTAGGCCAGGGCGAACAGAGACCCGATTAGATCATTTTACATTATGGTTAATAAAAGAATTCAGCGAAATTCTATCACATTTGTGCAATTTACATCGGTCCTATTTCAGATAGCGTATCGGGCTAAGCGGCATCTCAAAGCGCATGAAATGACGAGTAAAATGCACTATTAAACTTCTAGGGTAGGGCAAACAGAGACAAGATTAGATCCTTTCATATTTTGTTTAATATAAGATTTCAGGGAAATTCTATCACATTTGTTCAATTTACGTCGCTCCTATTTCAGATAGCGTATTGGGCTAAGCGGCATCTCAAAGCGCATGAAATCTCGAATAAAATGCACTATTAAACTTCTAGGCTAGGGCGAACAGAGACCCGATTAGATCATTTTACATTATGGTTAATAAAAGAATTCAGCGAAATTCTATCGCATTTGTGCAATTTACATCGCTCCTATTTCAGATAGCGTATTGGGCTAAGGAGCATCTCAAACCGCATGAAATGACGAGTAAAATGCACTATTAATCTTCTATGTTAGGGCAATCAGAGACCCGATTAGATCATTCTATATTATGGTTAATATAAGAATTCAGCGAAATTCTATCACATTTGTTCAATTTACGTCGCTCCAGTTTCAGGGAGCGTATTGGGCTTAGCGGCACCATAAAGCGCATGAAATGGAGAGTAAAATGAACTATTAAACTTCTATGATACGGCAATCAGAGACGCGATTAGATCATTTTATGTTATGGTTAATATAAGAATTCAGCGTAATTCTATCACATTTGTTCAATTTACGTCGCTCCAATTTCAGATAGCATGTTGGGCTAGGCGGCATCGTCAAGCGCGTGGAATGACGAGTAAAATGTACTACTTAACTTCTCGGATAGGGCAATCAGAGACCCGATTAGGTCATCTTATATTATGGTTAATATAAGGGTTCTGCGTAATTCTATCACATTTGATCAATTTACGTCACTCCTATTTCAGATAGCGTATTGGGCTAGGCGGCACCTTAAAGCGCATGAAATGACGAGTAAAATGCACTGTTAAACGTCTATGATAGGGCAATCAGAGAACCGATTAGATCATTATATATTATTGTTAATATAAGAATTCAACATAATTTTATCACATTTGTTCAATTTACGTCGCGCCTATTTCAGATAGCGTATTGGGCTAGGTGGCATCTTAAAGCGCATGAAATGACGAGTAAAATGCACTATTAAACTTCTATGTTAGGGCAATCAGAGACCCGATTAGATCATTCTATATTATGGTTAATATAAGAATTCAGCGAAATTCTATCACATTTGTTCAATTTACGTCGCTCCAGTTTCAGGGAGCGTATTGGGCTAAGCGGCACCATAAAGCGCATGAAATGGAGAGTAAAATGAACTATTAAACTTCTATGATACGGCAATCAGAGACGCGATTAGATCATTTTATGTTATGGTTAATATAAGAATTCAGCGTAATTCTATCACATTTGTTCAATTTACGTCGCTCCAATTTCAGATAGCATGTTGGGCTAGGCGGCATCGTCAAGCGCGTGGAATGACGAGTAAAATGTACTACTGACCTTCTATGATAGGGCAATCAGGGACCCGATTAGATCATTTTATGTTATGGTTAATATAAGAATTCAGCGATATTCTATCACATTTGTTCAATGTACGTCGCTCCTATTTCAGATACCGTATTGGGCTAGGCGGCACCTTAATGCGCATGAAATGACGAGTAAAATGCACTATTAAACTTCTATGATAGGGCAATCAGAGACCCGAATAGATCATATTATATTGTGGTTAATATAAGAATTCTGCGTAATTCTATCACGTTTGTCCAATTTACGTAGCTCCAATTACAGATAGCGTATTGGGCTAGGAGGCACCTCAAAGCGCATGAAATGTCGAGTAAAATGCACTGCTGAACTTCTCGGATAGGACAATCAGAGACCCGATTAGGTCATCTTATATTATGGTTAATATAAGAATTCTGCGTAATTCTATCACGTTTGTTTAATTTATATCGCCCCTATTTCAGATATCGTTTTGGGCTAGGTGGCATCTTAAAGCGCATGAAGTGACGAGTAAAATGCACTATTAAACTTCTATGATACGGCAATCGGTGACCCGAATAGATCGTATTATATTATGGTTAATATAAGAATTCTGCGTAATTCTATCACGATTGTTCAATTTACGTAGCTCCAATTTCAGATACCGTATTGGACTAGGCGGCATCTTAAAGCGCATGAAATGTCGAGTAAAATGCACTACCAAACTTCTCGGATAGTGCAATCAGAGACCCGATTAGGTCATCTTATATTATGGTTAATATAAGAATTCAGCGTAATTCTATCACATTTGTTCAATTTACGTCGCCCCTATTTCAGATAGCGTATTGGGCTAGGCGGCATCTTAAAGCGCATGAAATGTCGAGTAACATGCACTATTCAACCTCTAGGGTAGGGCAAACAGAGACCCGATTAGATCATTTTATATTATTGTTAATTTAAGAATTCAACGTAATTTTATCACATTTGCTCAATTTATATCGCTCCTATTTCAGATAGCGTATTGCGATAGGCGGCACCTTAAAGCGCATGAAATGACGAGTAGAATGCACTATAAAACTTCTATGATAGGGCAATCAGAGACCCGATTAGGTCATCTTATATTATGGTTAATATAAGAATTAAGCGAAATTCTGTCACATTTGTTCAATTTACGTCGCTCCTATTTCAGATAGCGTATTGGGCTAAGCCGCTCCTTAAAGCGCATGAAATGACGAGCAAAATGCACTACTAAACTTCTATGATACGGCAATCAGAGACCCGATTAGATCATTTTATATTATGGTTAATATAAGAATCCTGCGTAATTCTCTCACATTTGTTCAATTTACGTCGCTCCTATTTCAGATAGCGTATTGGGCCAAGCGGCACCTTATAGCGCATGAAATGGCGAGTAATATGCACAATTAAACTTCTATGATAGGGCAATCAGAGACCCGATTAGATCATTTTATATTATTGTTATTATAAGAATTCAGCGAAATTCTATCACATTTGTTCAATTTACGTCGCTCCTATTACAGATAGCGTATTGGGCTAGGCGGCATCTTAAAGCGCGTGGAATGACGAGTAAAATGCCCTACTAACCTTCTATGATAGGGCATCAGAGACCCGATTAGATCATTTTATATTATGTTTAATGTAAGAATTCTGCGTAATTCTATCACATTTGTTCAATTTACGTCGCTCCTATTTCAGATAGCGTAGTGGGCTAGGCGGCACCTTAAAGCGCATGACATGACGAGTAAAATGCTCTGCTAGACTTGTCGGGTAGGGCAATCAGAGACCCGATTAGGTCATCTTTTGTTATGGTTAATTTAAGAATTCAGCAAAATTCTATCACATTTGTTCAATTTACGTCGCTCCTATTTCAGATAGCGTATTGGGGTAGGCGGCACCATAAATCGCATGAAATGACGAGTAAAATGCACTATCAAACTTCTATGATAGGGCAATCAGAGAACCGAATAGATCGTATTATATTATCGTTAATATAAGAATTCTGCGTAATTCTATCACGTTTGTTCAATTTACGTAGCTCCAATTTCAGATAGCGTATTGGGCTTGGCGGCATCTTAAAGCGCGTGGAATGTCGAGTAAAATGCACTGCTAGCCTTCTATGATAGGGCAATCAGAGACCCGATTACATCATTTTATATTACGGTTAATATAAGAATTCTTCGAAATTCTATCACATTTCTTCAATTTACGTCGCTCCTATTTCAGATAGTGTATTGTGCTAAGCGGCACCTTAAAGCGCATGAAATGACGAGTAAAATTCACTATGAAACTTCTATGATAGGGCAATCAGAGACCCGATTAGATCATCTTATATTATTGTTAATATAAGAACGCAGCGTAATTTTATCACATTTGTTCAAGTTACGTCGCCCCAATTTCAGATAGCGTATTGGGCTAGGTGGCATCTTAACGCGCGTGAAATGACGAGTAAAATGCACTATTAAACTTCTATGATAGGGCAATCAGAGTATCGAATAGATAGTATTAAATTTTGGTTAATATAAGAATTCTGCGTAATTCTATCACGCTTGTTCAATTTACGTCGCTCCTATCTCAGATAGCGTATTGGGCTTGGCGGCATCTTACAGCGCGTGGAAACACGAGTAAAATGCACTACTAACCTTCTATGATAGGGCAATCAGAGACCCGATTAGATCATATTATATTACGGTTAATATAAGAATTCTGCGAAATTCTATCACATTTGTTCAATTTACGTCGCTCCTATTTCAGATAGCGTATTGGGCCAGGCGGCACCTTAAAGCGCATGAAATGACGAGTAAGATGCACTATTGAGCTTCTATTATAGGGTAATCAGAGACCCGACTAGATCATTTTATATTATGGTTGATTTAAGAATTAAGCGAGACGTTATCACACTTGTTCAACTTACGTAGCTCCAATTTCAGATAGCGTATTGGGCTAGGCGGCACCATAAAGCGCATGAAATGACGAGTAAAATGCACTATTAAACTTCTATGATAGGGTAATCAGAGACCCGATTAGATCATTTTATATTATGGTCAATATAAGAATTCTGCGAAATTCTATCACATTTGTACAATTTACGTCGCTGCTATTTCTGATAGCGTATCGGGCTATGTGGCATCTTAAAGCGCATGAAATGTCGAGTAAAATGCACTATTAAACTTCTAGGGTAGGGCAAACAGAGACCCGATTAGATCATTTCATATTATGGTTAATTTAAGAATACAGCGAAATTCTATCACATTTGTTCAATTTACGTCGCTCCTATTTCAGATAGCGTATTGGGATAGGCGGCACCTTAAATCGCACGAAATGACGAGAAAGATGCACTATTAAACTTCTATGATAGGCAATCAGAGACCCGAATAGATCGTATTATATTATGGTTAATATAAGAATTATGCGTAATTCTATCACGTTTGGTCAATTTACGTCGCTCCTATTTCAGATAGCGTATTGGGCTAAGCGGCACCTTAAAGCGCATGGAATGGCGAGTAGAATGCACTATAAAGCTTCTATGATAGGACAATCAGAGACCCGATTTGGTCATCTTATACTATGGTTTATGTAGCAATTCAGGGAAATTTTATCACATTTACTCAATTTACGTCGCCCTATTTCAGATAGCGTATTGGGCTACGTGGCACCTTAAAGCGCATGATGTGTCGAGTAAAATGCACTATTAAACTTCTAGGGTAGGGCAAACAGAGACCCGATTAGGTCATTTTATATTATGGTTAATTTAAGATTTCAGCGAAATTCTATCACGTTTGTTCAATTTACGACGCTCCTATTTCAGATAGCGTATTGGGCTAAACGGCACCTTGAAGCGCATGAAATGGCGAGTAAAATGCACTATTAAACTTCTATGATAGGGCAATCCGAGCCCCGAATTGATCGTATTATGTTATGGTTAATATAAGAATTCAACGTAATTTTATCACATTTGTTCAATTTACGTCGCCCCAATTTCAGATAGCGTATTGGGCTAGGTGGCATCTTAAAGCGCATGAAATGTCGAGTAAAATGCACTACTAAACTTCTAGGGTAGTGCAAACAGAGACCCGATTAGATCATTTTCCATTATGGTTTATTTAAGAATTCAGCGAAACTCTATCACACTCGTTCAATTTACGTAGCTTCAATTTCAGATAGCGTATTGGGCTAGTATGCACCTTAGAAGCGCATGAAATGACGAGTAAAATGCACTATTAAACTTCTATGATAGGGCAATCAGAGACCCGATTAGATCATTTTATATTATACTTAATATACGAATTCAGCGTAATTCTAACCCATTTGTTCAATTTACGCCGCTCCTATTTCAGATAGCGTATTGGGCTAGGTGGTGTCTTAAAGCACATGAAATGTCGAGTAAAATGCACTACTAAACTTCTCGGATAGGGCAATCAGAGACCCGATTTGGTCATGTTATATTATGATTAATATAAGAATGCAGCGTAATTCTATCACATTTGTTCCATTTACGCCGCTCGTATTTCAGATAGCGTATTGGGATAGGCGGCACCTTAAAGCGGATGAAATGACAAGTAAAATGCACTATTAAACTTCCATGATAGGGCAATCAGAGACCCGATTAGATCATTCTATATTATGGTTAATATAAGAATTCTGCGTAATTCTATCACGTTTGTTCAATTTCTGTCGCTCCTACTTCAGATAGCGTATTGGGCTAAGCGGCATCTTAAAGCGCACGAAATGTCGAGTAAAGTGCACTATTAAACTTCTAGGGTAGGGCAAACAGAGACCCGATAAATCATTTTATGTTATGGTTAATTTAAGAATTCAGCGAAATTCTATCACATTAGTTCAATTTACGTCGCTCCTATTTCAGATAGCGTATTGAGCTAGGCGGCATCTTAAAGCGCATGGAATGTCGAGTAAAATGCACTATTAAAATTCTATGACAGGGCAATCAGAGACCCGGTTAGATCATTCTATGTTATGGTTAATATAAGAATTCAGCGAAATTCTATCACATTTGTTCAATTTACGCCGCCCCTATTTCAGATAGCGTATTGGGCTAGGTGGCATCTTAAAGCCCATGAAATGTCAAGTAAAATGCGCTATTAAACTTCTAGGGTAGGGCTAACAGAGACCCGATTATGTCATCTTATATTATGGTTAATATAAGAATTCAGCGAAATTTTATCACATTTGTTCAATTTACGCCGCCCCTATTTCAGATAGCGTATTGGGCTATGTGGCATCTTAAAGCGCATGAAATGACGAGTAAAATGCACTATTAAACTTCTATAATAGAGCAATCAGAGACCCGAATGGATCGTATTATATTATGGTTAATATAAGAATGCAGCGTAATTCTATCACATTTGTTCCATTTACGTCGCTCGTATTTCAGATAGCGTATTGGGATAGGCGGCACCTTAAAGCGCATGAAATGACAAGTAAAATGCACTATTAAGCTTCTATGATAGGGCAATCAGAGACCAGATTAGATCATATTATATTATGATTAATATAATAATTCTGCGTAATTCTATCACGTTTGTTCAATTTACGTCGCTCCTGCTTCAGACAGCGTATTGGCTAAGCGGCATCTTAAAGCGCGTGGAATGACGAGCAAAATGCACTACTAACCTTCTATGATAGGGCAATCGGAGACCCGATTAGATCATTTTATATTATGGTTAATATAAGAATTCTGCGTAATTTTATCACATTTGTTCAATTTACGTCGCCCCTATTTCAGATAGTGTATTGGGCTAGGTGGCATCTTAAAGCGCATGAAATGTCGAGTAAAATGCACTAGTAAACTTCTATGATAGGGCAATCAGTGACCCGATTAGATCATTTTGTATTATTGTTAATATAAGAATTCAACGTAATTTTATCACATTTGTTCAGTTTATGTCGCTCCTATTACAGATAGCGTACTGGGCCAAGCGGTACCTTAAAGCGCATGAAATGGCGAGTAAAATGCACAATTAAACTTCTATGATAGGGCAATCAGAGACCCGATTAGATCATTTTATATTATTGTTATTATAAGAATTCAGCGAAATTCTATCACATTTGTTCAATTTACGTCGCTTTTAGTTCAGATAGCGTATTGGGCTAGGCGGCACCTTAAATCGCATGAAATGACGAGTAAAATGCACTATTAAACTTCTATGATAGGGCAATCAGAGACTCGAATAGATCGTATTATATTATGGTTAATATAAGAATTATGCGTAAATCTATCACGTTTGGTCAATTTACGTGGCTCCTATTTCAGATAGCATATTGGGCTAGGCGGCATCTTAAACCGCATGAAATGTCGAGTAAAATGCACTATTAAGCTTCTAGGTTAAGGCAATCAGAGACCCGATGAGATCATTTTATATTATGGTTAATATAAGAATCCTGCGTAATTCTCTCACATTTGTTCAATTTACGTCGCTCCTATTTCAGATAGCGTATTGGGCTAAGCGGCTCCTTAAAGCGCATGAAATGACGAGCAAAATGCACTATTAAACTTCTATGATACGGCAATCAGAGACCCGATTAGATCATTTTATATTATGGTTAATATAAGAATCCTGCGTAATTCTCTCACATTTGTTCAATTAACGTCGCTCCTATTTCAGATAGCGTATTGGGCTAAGCGGCACCTTAAAGCGCATGAAATGACGAGTAAAATGCACTATTAAGCTTGTATGATAGGGTAACCAGAGACCCGATTAGATCTTTTTATATTATAGTTAATTAAAGAATTCAGCGGAACTATATCACACTTGTTCAATTTACGGAACTCCAATTTCAGATAGCGTATTGGGCTAGGCGGCACCTTAAAGCGCATGAAATGACGAGTAAAATGCACTGTTAAACTTCTATGATAGGGCAATAAGAGACCCGAATTGATCGTATTATATTATTGTTAATATAAGAATTCTGCGTAATTCTATCACGTTTGTCCAATTTCCGTAGCTCCAATTTCAGATACCGCATTGGACTAGGCGGCATTTTAAAGCGCATGAAATGTCGAGTAAAATGCACTACTAAACTTCTCGGATAGGGCAATCAGAGACCCGATTAGATCATTTTGTATTATGTTTCATTTAAGAATTCAGCGAAATTCTATCACATTTGTTCAATTTACGTCGCCCCTGTTTCAGATAGCGCATTGGGCTAGCCGGCATCTTAAAGCGCGTAGAATGACGAGTAAAATGCACTACTAACCTTCTATGATAGGGCAATCAAAGACCCGCCTAGATCATTCTATATTATGGTTAATATAAGAATTCTGCGTAATCCTATCACGTCTGTTCAATTTACGTCGCTCATATTTCAGATAGCGTATTGGGCTAAGCGGCATCTCAAAGCGCATGAAATGGCGAGTAAAATGCACTATTGAACTTCTAGGGTAGGGCAAACAGAGACCCGATTAGATCATTTTATACTATGGTTAATTTAAGAATTCAGCGATATTCTATCGCATTTGTACAATTTACATCGCTCCTATTTCAGATAGCGTATTGGGCTAGGCGGCACCTTAAAGCGCATGAAATGTCGAGTAAGATGCACTACCAAACTGCTCGAATAGGGCTAATGGAGACCCGATTAGGTCATCTTATATTATGGTTAATTTAAGAATTCAACGTAATTTTATCACATTTGTTCAATTTATATCGCTCCTTTTTCAGATAGCGTATTGGGCTAGGAGGCACCTTAAAGCGCATGAAATGACGAGTAAAATGCACTATTAAACTTCTATGATAGGGCAATCAGAGAACCGAATAGATCGTATTATATTATGGTTAATATAAGAATTCTGCGTAATTCTATCACATTTGTTCGATTTATGTCGCTCCTATTTCAGATAGCGTATTGGGCTAGACCGCACCCTACAGCGCATGAAATGACGAGTAACACTCAGTATTAAACTTCTATGATAGGCCAATCAGAGATCCGAATATATCGTATTATATTATGGTTAATATAAGGATTCTGCGTAATTCTATCACGTTTGTTCAATTTACGTCGCTCCTATTTCAGATAGCGTATTGGGCTAAGCGGCACCTTAAAGCGCATGAAATGACGAGTAAAATGCACTATTAAACTTCTAGGATAGGGGAATCAGAGAACCGAATAGATCGTATTATATTATGGTTAATATAAGAATTCTGCGTAATTCTATCACATTTGTACAATTTACATCGCTCCTATTTCAGATAGCGTATTGGGCTAGGCGGCACCTTAAAGCGCATGAAATGTCGAGTAAAATGCACTATTAAACTTCTATGATAGGGCAATCAGAGACCCGATTAGATCATTTTATATTTTGGTTAATATAAGTATTCGGCGTAATTCTATCACATTTGTGCAATTTACGTCGCTCCTATTTCACATAGCGTATTTGGCTAAGCGGCCTCTTAAAGCGCATGGAATGTCGAGCAAAATGCACTATTAAACTTCTAGGGTAGGGTAAACAGAGACCCGATTAGATCATTTTATATTATGGTTAATATAAGAATTCAGCGTAACTCTATCACGTTGGTTCAATTTACGTCGCTCCTACTCCAGATAGCGTATTGGGCTAAGCGGCATCTTAAAGCGCATGAAATGTCGAGTGAAATGCACTACGAAACTTCCAGGATAGGGCAATCAGAGACCCGATTATGTCATCTTATAATATGATTAATATAAGAATTCAGCGTAATCCTATCACATTCGTTCAATTTACGTCGCTCCTATTTCAGATAGCGTAATGGGCTAAGCGGCACCTTAAGGCGCATGAAATGTCGAGTAAAATGCACTATTAAACTTCTTTGATAGGGCAATCAGAGACCCGAATAGATCATATAATATTATGATTAATATAAGAATTCTGCGTAATTCTTTCACATTTGTTCAATTTACGTCGATCCTATTTCATACAGCGTATTGTGTTAAGCGGACTCTTAAGGCGCATGAAATGGCGAGCAAAATGCACTACTAAACTTCTATGATAGGGCAATCAGAGAACCGATTAGATCATTTTATATTTTGGTTAATATAAGTATTCGGCGTAATTCTATCACATTTGTGCAATTTACGTCGCTCCTATTTCACATAGCGTATTGGGCTAAGCGGCACCTTAAAGCGCATGAAATGTCGAGCAAGATGCACTATTAAACTTCTAGGGTAGGGTAAACAGAGACCCGATTAGATCATTTTATATTATGGTTAATATAAGAATTCAGCGTAACTCTATCACGTTGGTTCAATTTACGTCGCTCCTACTCCAGATAGCGTATTGGGCTAAGCGGCATCTTAAAGCGCATGAAATGTCGAGTAAAATGCACTACGAAACTTCCAGGATAGGGCAATCAGAGACCCGATTATGTCATCTTATATTATGATTAATATAAGAATTCAGCGTAATCCTATCACATTTGTTCAATTTACGTCGCTTCTATTTCTGATAGCGTATTGGGCTAGGCGGCATCATATAGCTCATGATATGTCGAGTAAAATGCACTACTAAACTTCTAGGATAGGGCAATCAGAGACCCGATTAGATCATTCTATATTATGGTTAATATAAGAATTCAGCGAAATTCTATCACATTTGCTCAATTTACGTCGCTCCTATTTCAGACAGCGTATTGGGCTAAGCGGCACCTTAAAGCGCATGAAATGACGAGTAAAATGCACTATTAAGCTTCTGTGACTGGGCAATCAGAGACCCGATAAGATCATTTTAAATTATGGTTAAGATAAATATTCTGCGTAATTCCATCACATTTGTTAAATTTACGTCGCCCCGATTTCATATAGCGTTTGGGCTAGGCGGCATCTTAAAGCGCATGAAATGGCGAGTAAAATGATCTCTTAAGCTTCTCGGATTCGACCATCAGAGACCCAATTAAATCATTTTGTATTATTGTTAATATAAGAATTCAGGGTAATTCAATCACATTTGTCCAATTTACGTAGCTCCTACTTCAGATAGCGTATTGGGATAGGCGGCATCTTAAAGCGCATGGAATTACGAGTAAAATGCACTATTAAACTTCTATGGTAGGGCAATCAGAGACCCGATTAGATCATTCTATATTATGGTTAATATAAGAATTCTGCGTAATTCTATTACATTTGTTCCATTTACGTCGGTCCTATTTCAGATAGCGTATTGGGATAGGCGTCATCTTAAAGCGCATGGAATGACGAGTAAAATGCACTATTAATCTTCTATGATAGGGCAACCAGAGGCCCGAATATATCATATTATATTATCGTTAATATAAGAATTCTGCGTAATTCTATCACGTTAGTTCAATTTACGTAGCTCCAATTTCAGATAGCGTATTGGGCTATGCGGCATCTTAAAGCGCATGAAATGTCGAGCCAAATGCACTACTAAACTTCTCGGATAGGGCAATCAGAGACCCGATCAGGTCATCTTATATTATGATCAATATAAGAATTCAGCGTAATTCTGTCACATTTTTTCAATTTACGTCGCTCCAGTTTCAGATAGCGTATTGGGCTAAGCGGCACCTTAAAGCGCATGAAATGACGAGTAAAATGCACTATTAAACTTCTATGTTAGGGCAATCAGAGACCCGATTAGATCATTCTATATTATGGTTAATATAAGAATTCAGCGAAATTCTATCACATTTGTTCAATTTACGTCGCTCCAGTTTCAGGGAGCGTATTGGGCTAAGCGGCACCATAAAGCGCATGAAATGGAGAGTAAAATGAACTATTAAACTTCTATGATACGGCAATCAGAGACGCGATTAGATCATTTTATGTTATGGTTAATATAAGAATTCAGCGTAAATCTATCACATTTGTTCAGTTTACGTCACTCCTATTTCAGATAGTGTATTGGGCTAGGCGGCTCCTTAAAGCGCATGAAATGATGAGTA